>CAJNDV010003403.1:40172-54585 GCA_905221635.1 Symbiodinium sp. CCMP2456
ACGCACACTCACACGCACACGCACACACACACACACACACACACACACACACGCAGAGTGTGATCTAACTGGTGCTTGTTTCCGGACTCCGGACCGTGCAGCACTGCTTTTTCTGGTTACGGAATGGAACTGTAATGCTTTGTGTCTTGATTCAACGGATTCCTTTTGCTGTGTTCGTTTTGTTCCCGCGGCAAGCAAAGGGCTCCTGTTTTTGTCTGGCTTCAAAGTGTTTCTTGTCTCCCGGAAAGCGAGCTGCGAGCCCTGCTAGGCCATCTTGGCCAACCCACCCTTTGTGCCAAACCCGGAACATACGGCAGCTGCGGCAGGCCCGATGTCGTTAAAGAGCAGGGCCATTTCATGCGCAGCTAGACCCTTTGTAGACTCGGGAACCGACGTTTCATCTTGGTCATGTCGAGCAGAGGCAGGCGGTGTTTGTGAAAACATGTCTGACATCCCTCGGCAGCTCCTCTCTACTCGGGTGCTGGGTGCGATGGCGAGGCCGGAACGCTTTGGCCTTTAAGCACACTGCCTCTCATAGCACATGGATCTTGAGGCCGTCCACCGAGCGATTTTTGCCAAAGCTTTGCATCTTCTGGGCAACGGAGGCAGGGGACAGGCTGCTGACAAAACCACCGCCGTCCCTGCAGACTTGCTTGTGGGACAGGCTATTTGAGCACTGTCGCAGAGGTGCCCAATCCGGAGAGCCGTGGTTGTGCATGCGCGCACATTTTGTGAGGCTCATTCCAAGGTTTTGTCCTGGCCAGCATTACGAGTCTGCCGAGCTATGACGTCCAAGGAGCTTGGCCACGCGGGTGAAGGACTGGATCGAGGAGGGGCAGGCAAGAATGATGTCCAATGATATTGATGCTCATGTGCAAGCAATTGCAAAAGCTGCATGCCGCCTCCCGCCCTTCCCTTTCTCCATGTACAATGTAAAGGCTGAAGATGGTGTACGGCCGGACATGACTGCCACCTGGCATCAAACTGCCGGCAACATAATTAGTTCAAGAATGCTGACCATACTGAGCGAAGCCAGCAGGTGTCTTTTTAGATATCAGGGATGCCAAACATACCAGTTACCATAAACTGTGCGCGCCGCCATGGCTCTGAAGGTGAAGGTGTTTACCGGCAAGCGAGTTCCTGCAGAGGAGTACTGGAGAAGTGCCACACAGGAGTGCCAGGCATGCTGCAACCACGAGGATCCTTAGTTGCAGGACGAGGCCTATGCAAATTGTAGGACATAACAGTAGCAGACGTTTAGAACCCTGAGCCTGGGCACCCGTTCTAGGTTTCAATGCTGGTGTAGGAAGTCAATTACTGGAGATTGTTTCATGTTGAGCTGGTAAAGTGGAAATGCAGCATGTCTGTGGCTGACGGCTGGAACGATGCAGGAGCGCTCGGAGCTCGAGCGTCGGAGCTACGCCGAGGGCCTGCGGGCCGTGGGGGTTCACTGCATGGCAGAGGCTGGCTAAGGGTACTCATGGTCTGGTGGATCGAATGTGTCGGATATTTCGAGGTCGCGTGTCTGTGTCTTGAGAGGCAAGCAAGCAATAAGCTGTAGACTTCTTGGGTGAAGAAGCTGTGGCTTTCATGTTCCAGCTATGTGACAAAAATATTTCCGGCATATGTCTGCACTCGTTGGAACAGCACAAAACAAACATAGTATATCATTCCCGTCACGGCACACGCGGTGTACTGTACTGATTATGCTGTGGAGTCGTCGCTAGCGGCTAGCATATACTGACAGGCACTTGTGCTTGCGCGACATGACGGGAGAAGTGCTACTCGTCCATAGATGCATCATCCTTGATGGACGTTTTGGTCCCTCCTTTAGCTTACAGATCAGTCTGAGGAACTCAGCCATGACGTCGGGAGTGTGGTGATTTCTGACAACGTGCAACGTGACCAGCTCTGGGTCGATGACGAGTATCTGCGCACTCGTGTGGCTCTCTGCTTGTTGCCCAGCTGATGCAAACCGACGACGACGACGAAAGGAGTGGCTGGAAAGGTGTCCAGGCTATTCCAGCGAGCTGTGCATCGGTATCGTCCCGGAACACAACGACGGAAGCCTGGACCGACGAGATGAGATGGCAGAGATCCCTCTGGACAACAGCGGATTGCCAGGCTTCGAGCATGGCTGCTGCTTCGGTGTGTGCCACTGACGATCTGGGACCCTGTGGCGGATGCGGCGGTGGTGCACGCTTGCGCAACTCTGGATGTTTGCCAGGTGCAAGATCACGCTTAGCTGAGCTTGATGCCACAATCGTTTTCTCGCGCATGCTCAGGTCGTGGGCCTTCGCAAAGATGGAACAGAAGTTTGATGAACTCATGGTCTGCTCCCCAGACTTCCCCCTCACAATTTTCTACAAATATAAAGCTGGCATGTGCCCTGAACATCTTTGCTGCTTGCGAATATTTGAGGCTGCCGTGGCCCAGGAAGCGCGTAGCCCAAGCATTGTGAAGCTACTTTGTTTAGTGTCGTGGGGGCGCAGGGAAGCGGCAGGGTAGTGGTGGGCTTGTCTGCCTGACATGCCTGACGAAAACTTGGACATGTTTTCGGTTCAAGGCTGGGCCACTGGAGTTTCATTGACAGGCAATTTTCTGGCCGCTGCCTTGTGCCGAAGATGTTCGTTAGGTCTTGCAGCCTAGCCCCCAAGTCCTCAATTGCGAGCACTCACCGCCCCCCACAGCCTGGACCCCAAGCCTTTGCAGCCAAGCTGGTCAGCAGCCTGATGCCCTGTGCTTCCTCACGCGGCGCTGAGCTGCAAACTGCTGATGGCCACAAACAGGATGTCTGCACGAGCTAGAGCTATCACCTTGTTGGAGGATGAAGGGGTCTTCAAAGCTTCCAGGCAGTGTTCAGAGCTTGCATACGGTACTCCGGAATTGTGGCGAGCGCACATTCTGGAGGCAGTCGCGTTGGAGCAACCTGGAAGAGCTGCATCAGGAGGAGCACAGCATCAGAGTGAATGCATGTGTGTCGGGTTGAGCGGTTTAGCGAGTTTAGGGGAGAGCGGGATCGCTTTCTTCGCGCCGCAAGCAAAACATTCCTCACCCTCCAGTCTTATGCCTTGCAGCCATGCTTCCAGGACGCTTTCAGCGAGGCCACGGAGAATTTGATGCAGACAAGAAATGAAGCGTTCTCGTTACTTTCTTCCGGTGTCGCCGTGTCGAAGGTGGAAGCCGGGCCTCTGAGCTCATTGCCGGTGCGGGGCAATCTAGAAGGGAGGTTTAACCGGACTCCGGAAAAGGACAGTTGATTCATGTTGACGCCGGAGCTTGCCATCAGCCTTGACTGCATGCGAACACTCCCCTCTTCCCATGAGCCTTTGCAGGCATGCTCGTATGCTGCAGGTACTCACAGCGAAGCTGCTGGTCGAAGTCCTCGTAGATTCTTCTGATGCCACCACCTTTCAGACCAACATCGATGCCAGGACCTCGGAGGACATGCCCGCCATACAAGGTTCTGCTGTCAGATCGAGCTCGGCGTACCACTTCCTGCAGCCATTTGGCAAGAAGCGCCGGACAGCCTGTCTCCCAAAGGGAGACGGGCTCAGATAGTTGGCAGGTGAGTGTCTTTTGCTCATGCCGAAACCGACGGTGTGGGCTGAGGACATAGATCAGATCCTGCGCGTTATTTCCGAAGAGCAAGCCCAATTGCTGCAGCTCGCGGAGGAACATCATGCGTCGTTCTCCATGTCGGTGCAGTTGGCTTTCGCTAGGATGGAGCGGTCGGATCTCCTCAGTCGTGGAGGATTTGGAAGGCGAGGGCGTGCACTGTGCGCGACGAGTCCTTGCGACTTGTGTACCGCGGAGGGGAATGATGACGACATGCAGGAAGTTTTCCAAGATGTCCCTGACCAGACAGACATGCTGTCGTGTGACGGCTTCGATGCACATCAGCACAGCTCTAGTCTGCGGAAGATAGATTCTACCTTCAGCGTCCCAACTTCTCCGTCTCGGGCAAAGTCCAAGAAATCAGCGAACTCGAAGCCAACAGCAGAAGATTTACTTGGCCTGGACAACTTCATCGATCGAAGCAAGGCCTGGACAGATCTGCTTGCAGGCATGCTTGTGCTGATCAACTCCTTCGTGATGCTTGCAGCTCGGCTGTACAGAGTTGCGGGTCCCAATGTCTGCATCCCCCGAAAGCGAATGATAATGACGACAGACAGGTCGCGTTACGTCGTTATGTCGCTAGCCGATCTCTTCAGGTCGAACTGGAGGTTGAAGGACGAGCTGTCGGAGCTTTGATAGGCGCGGCCGGGGCGGACATGTGCGCATGTGTGAGAAGCTCACTTCGACCTGCCTGCAGGCATGGGGGAGGGTCCGACGCTCAACGACGTGTCTCCGCTCTTTCGGACTTTGGCGACTTGCCTGGCATTAGTGGTCACTGAAGAGGATGAGTATTGATAGGCGCAGTGACGGCGATCCTCACACAAAACTCAGCTAGGACTGCCGCAGAAACTCACAGGATCTCACAGGGATTTCCCCTTTCAAGAGTTGTCCAGAGGGGAGCTCAGTTGCGCTTAGTGCGACACACAAGCCGCATGTTGACTCAAGGACGCGGTTTTTGTCTTCGTGTTTCTGGCAGAGCTTTTGCTCCGAATCTTTATGGAAAAGCTTCAGTTTGTCCGTGACGTGGCGAACTGGTTCGACACGTTACTTGTGATCGCGGGCCTAGTGGACATGTTCGTGATTCTACCGATGAGTGCCGCCTGGCAAAATAGGGGCTGGACACATGAGATCACAATGTAAGCAAAAGTTTACTTAGTATAGTCGTGCTTGTTTCCAAAAGAAACGTTGCAGTTGATCGTAGTTAATCGAGATGATACGGCTCGTGTTTGCTTGTCCAGACCTTGGGAATCTCCTGTCTTGCCGAGGATGAAGCAGAAGGTCAGAATATTGTCATGCTGCGCATGGTCAGAGTGTTGAAGTGTGTTCGCGCTATCCGCTTGGTCCGAACCTTCCGGTTCTTTCGTGGCTTGCGGCTTCTCGTCAAGGCCTGCTACTGCTTCCTGCCATCTTTGGGCTGGAGTATGGTGTTGCTGTTGGTATTTATGTGGATGGGAACCTTGGTTTTGGGCAACTTGCTGCAAGACTTCATCACAGACCCTTTGAACAACTTCGATGACAGAGTATGGATCTGGAATCGGTACGGGACGGCTTACCGCGCCATGTACACCCTGTACGAGATCCTAGACTTTGCCATTGGGAATTGAGCGTTAGAGTAGCTCATGTGCGTTTTATTTTGCATGCTGTTTGCATCGCTGGCATGAGTTGAATCGCAGGGCAAACCTGCTTGGCAGAGGGAACCTGTCTTCCTTGCACTGTGACATGTGACATTCTTTGGCCTGAGAAGCCGGATTCGGAGTGACTCTTCAGGGCTTTCGAGAGATGTGCCATTGCCTCCTTCAGCAGTCGTGCAACATTGCCGCGCCACGAAGCCCAACTGGAAGACGTCGCTCGATACCTCTGACTTTCCCAATACTTTCTGCAATAGTCATCTCTGAATCCAACGACTTGGCTTACCTTCTATAAACAAAGGTTTGCCACACTTTCTGCAACCTGAACAGCGCACCATCACTCTCCGGAGCTCTTCGGGGACGGTCCCCCAGGCGGATTCAAAAACCCTCAGTCACCTGCACTACTTCCGAAGCGGAGAGCATGGTAGTAAGGATGCGGCCAAACTGCCAATAGAAGTACAGTCACAATGCAGGGCAGGGAATTGGGTCAGACCTCAGTAGGCGCTTGCGCGCCCGAGTGCGGATGGCGCCCATTCGCTTCGGGGTCCTGAGACATCGGTTAGTACATGGGTTTCCATCAGATCAGCAGTCTTACGTCATTTGGCAATCAGAGCATCACTAATCTGAAGACGTGTGTTGCGAGCAATGCCGGCATCTACTGATCCTTAGCGCGACAGGGTGCAGCCTCTACAAATTCCGCGCCGATCTAAGGATCACTTTTGCAGGAAATTGGCCTACCAGCGCAAGACCTGTGCTCGAGAAGGTTAACCAAGCCTATGTCATCTTCTTCCTCATCTATATCACTATAATAGTTTTTGCTGCCATTAGGGTAATATCAGCGGTGTTCTTGAAAGACACGCTGGAGGCAGCTCGGAATGATGACGAGACATTGGTCATCGAGCGCCTGCGAAACAAGCAGAAGTATGTACAAAAATTACAAGAGGTATTTCATGCAATCGGAGGATCAGTGGACGGATTGATAACAGAGGAGCGATTGGCATCTATCCTGGAAAGTCCGAAGGCACTTGCTTATTTTCAAACGCTGGATCTGGACGTCACTGAGACTTCGGCACTTTTCAGCTGTCGCCTCATTTGCGTAACGGCTTATCAGTTGAAGATTCCCGCGCTACGGATCGTCAACGTCCGTGTTGGCTGTGTCCTCCGAGGTCTTTTGGATAACGGTGATGGCGAAACTTGGCCTGCCGGCAGAGGGAGTGGGATTGACGGCGTACAGTTTGTAAAGCAGACGCAGCTTCAGACATCCACTCATTTATACTTCTCGTACTGGCACGGTTTTGGTGTCTAACTTAAGCCCATGAGATGGATGGTGTGCTTGGTGCCCAAGGAGATAACGCAGGAAGAGTTCATTGATGGCGTCCTGATCCTTGGCCGTTGTTTGAGCATGGCAGCGTCCCGCTGACAAGCCCAGCTTGGTCATGCCGCCTGAGAGGGTGACTTTCCTGTGAGATGGCCCTCATGTGCCAAGGCGATGCAAAGGGCCAGCCTGAAACTTACAAAGCTTCCGGACGAACGTGGGTAGATGATCCATTTGTGTTACACAAGGTCGGTATGCTTTCAGGTGCCTGGACTTTCTGCACTTACAGATTTCGTCTCACTGTTGTAGGCAGGAGACTCTGCTGCTTGGGAGATGGACAATCCTCCCGAGGCCCGGGCTATCGACCAAGTTGCCCTCCGCGCAGACCTGAAGCAGCTGGATGCGAAGATCTCTCAGACGCTTGTTTTGGGGATGTAAAGTGCATTAAAGTGCACAAGCAGTTGCATTGGGTCTTTCGCATGCGTCAGCCTTTTATCCTACATGGCGCGCTCCTGCGGACGATTATGCACACACACGCACACCTCGCAACAGCTACCTCAACTTGGAATAGAAGAAATTCCCGATGAATGCACGATGCATGTGAAGTCCTTGTAGTTGTTTCGGCAATCGATCTTCTTCCGCACGGTTTGAAGTTTGAAAACACAAGCATACACAAGCTGTTGGCGGGCGAGCACCAACATTGAAAGCCGACCTTGCTGGAGATCGCAAGCCGCGAGCAGAGACACAGGCCACAGATCGCAACGCAGCAGTACTGCCACATGCGAGTGAAACGCCACAGACTGTGAGCGTATAGAGATGTCTCATGCGTGAAATGAACGAGAGTAGACACGCGAAGTAGTCTGGGCGTTGCGGGTGCTGTCTGAATTGGGGCTGTGAGGATCACTCGTGCCCTGAAGCTGCCGAACCCTCGCTCCGAGCTTGAGGGGGCGTGAGGGGTGCGCCGGAGCCATGGTTTTCGTGTGAAGTGGAAAAGCCACCTCTTGTATACTCTGAGCGCTTCTGCGCACTGAGTCCAAGGACTCGCCGACTTTGTTTCACCGACGTTGGACTGAGCCATCGTGAAAAAAGCGGCATTGGTGCCCCTGCTGCCCGCAGATTGGAACACTTGCCGGATTGAATAAGTGTCGCTGTCCAGCGTGCTTTTTCTTTGCGCATGAGATCTCTTCGGAATGCGCCCACGAAGTTCCCAAGGATGTACAGCTCGACCTGTGCTACAGCATCAGTCCCAAAGAAGTGGCCGAAGCTCTGCACAATTTGTATCTCGGCTGCGCGACATCCGAAGACCAATTCCAGCTTCGACCGACTAAAAGAAGGGTTTTCGTTCAACATCGTTCAACTCTTGGTGCAGTTGAAGTCACAAATGGGAAATTGTCACGTGAGAAGCTGGGAATGTTGAAGCATCGCTGCTCATGACCTGTCTTCCAAGCCTAGCCTTCCGTTCCGTGTCTGTGCTCGCTAAGCGCAGCTAAGGACCACTGCCTCACAAGCCAGGAGAATTCGCGCCCCTCGGCAACAGTGGAGCTGTGCCCTTCAGTGAACACGCCACAGAAGTTCGCCTCTGAAGCAGCTGACGCAAAGCGCGGCAACGACGACTCTGGACGTCCACTTATAAGGTTGAACTGATAGGCACGTGTCACTTGTCTCTCGGCAAGGCACTACTGCTCCATGGCGGGTCGGGTCACGCGTTTCATTCGATGCCAAGCCGAGCTGCCGAGGAGTGTTTTCCATCAGACTCGCCTGGACTGACCCTTTTCGAGATCTGTGCGCGTGCAGGCGACTTCTGCACTGGTGTTGTTTCCGAGCTGCGTTCTAGCGGTTCCACCGGTTGTCGCGAGCTTGATGAGAGTCTGGCTTGATCCAGGCCGCTCTGAAAAGATGCGCGCTCTGGCTGCTGCGGCAACGGCGTTCTGAGGGAGGGGTGGGAAGGATGACAGAAGAAGCTGCGGGATGTTTTCGTGCACAATACCTGGTGAATGCGAAGTTGTTTTTAGAAAGGTCAGTTCCTCTACGGCTTTGTACCTGAGTATCCTCATTCCGATCTAAACAGTCCTGTGTGAGCGCGTCTGCAAGCAACCACGTCCTGCGCATGTAAAACTGTGCTTCTCGACCGTAGTGTGCAGCAATGGAGGCACGCCTGCGGAACTTGATTCTTGCGGGAAATGCCGCGCTGCCCGAGGTCAGGCATGTTTCTTCTCATAGTCTTGTCGTCCTGCCTGGAAATCTGCAGTGTTGACTGCCAGCGCCCTACCCTGGAGAAAGGTGCTGAGACTTTTGCGTGCTGGCGCAGAGCCAACGCGACAGAATTTGAGCTGCTTCGTGAACGAACAGGCCCATGCCCCCCTCTCTCTCTCTTTCCCTCCCTTTCTAATGGGAGCGCAGAAATGCGTGAAACCCCGAAGAACGAGTATATCCGTTTATGTATGTATGTAGGTAGGTAGGTAGGTGGGTAGGTAGGTAGGTAGGTATGTACCTACGTAGGTAGGTAGGTAGGTAGGTAGGTAGGTAGGTAGGCATGTATGTATGTATGTATGTATGTAAGTACAAGTGTAAAGAGACAATGAATGCAGTCGAAATGCATGCACCCATGCATCTATGAGGACTTAGGTTCCCAGCAGAGGCTCTTGCAGGCTGGATGCACAAAAGGACACGCGTACACGCACGCACATGCGCAAATGCATACATGCATAAAGCCCGTCCATCCATTCATCCATTCATCCATCCATCCATCCATGCATGCGTGTCCGTCCATGCATGCATGCATTCATGCATCCATCCATCCATCTCTCCATCCCTCCACTCCTCCATCCCTCCATTAATCCATCCACGCATGCATGTGCCCATGCATGCATGCATGCATGCATGCAACACCCTGCCCTGCCCGATCCTACAATGCCACATACCGATACCATGCCACACCGTACAAGACAAGACAGAAGACAAGACGAGATCAGAAGATAAGACAATGACAAGACACGACAGACACGACACGACAAGAGAAGACAAAGAAAGCACACATACGTGATCTTCTCAACGCAGGGCGATGCCAAGCGAGCCCGGATTGCTGTAGCCTCAGTGACAAACAACGATGTTGGATGATGCCACAGTTCTGTTGAAGGCCATGCATGTTCTGCGACAGCTGCTGGCAGTGGATGGCACTTGCGCAGTCTGAAACAAGGAGGTTGGACCCAACGCCAGTCCTGGTGCGCGCCGCCTCTCCTGCTCGGGAACGCCCTTGCACTGGGTCCGTCGCTCAGTGTGTCGCTCCGAACGTTGCTCCCGCTGTGTGAGAAAAGAGTTTGCATCCAGCAGCTTTTCTGTCCCGAAGCAATCCTGAACTTCCTGAACCTGAAAGTAAGACGTACATCCAGTAGCGAAGGAGTGGGGGTTTCTGTGCCAACGCCACTCACCCTGCAGACGAGGTATGTCACGCCGCCTCGCGCGTGCCTCACAGCTGCAGGAGCCACTACGTCGAGATCACGAGGTGTGCCATGGATCATTCTAGCATGGTCGTGAAGCTTCAATACCCGTGTAATGCTCCTGTTGTGGAGTTGTGCTTCAGTGGATTAACCGTTGCAACCCTCTACACTCCTTGCAGGAGTGTAATTCATCTAATTCTACAATACATTGACCGCAATGAAATGCTTTGCAAAGTAAAATGCAACTGGTATTCAAAGGACAATTAGTTATGAATTGATAGACGCATAGCAAAACCATATTTTGAAGACGATCTTTCATTTGAAAGATTTATGGATGCCAGATATCCTTATTTATCCGCAGTAGAAATATTAGAAACGAACGCCAATAATAAATGACACAGGCTATCTATATCATATAGATGACCTTTTAACATGGCTTGCTAACAATGAAATTGATTTTGTGAGTATATTATTCTATGTAAAGGACATTCCCCAGTTCAGGGCTATTATCTTTTGTTTTTTTCTATTAGGGCCTTACCCCACACTTCATTAGGATATTGGTTATAGAATGACTGAGGTTATGTATTGTTTAGGTGCTTTGGGTTTTGGGTTGTGTTCTGGATAATTGTATTTGTTTCGGGAGGTGCCTTGTGAATTGGGTTGTGTTCTGGATAATTGTATTTGTTTTGGGAGGTGCTTTGTGTATGTGGGTTGTGTTCTGGATAATTGTATTTGTTTTGGGAGGTGCTTTGTGTATTGCGGGGTTGAAGGGTTGATTTATTAGGTGGATTGAGAATTGGGGTGAAAGCGTGGGGGGGTCTAGGTTGTGAGATGTGAGGTTAGGGCGGTGCTTCGGATTTTGTTTTGTGCTTTGGGGTTTGGTGTTGTGTTGGGAGGTGCTTTGTGTTTTGGATTGTATTTGGGATTGCGGCGTGGGATTTGGGAGGTGCTTTGTGTTTTGGATTGTATGTGGGATTTCGGTGTGGGGTTTGGGAGGTGCATTGTGTATTGCCGGCTTGGAAGGGTTGATTTGTTAGGCGGATTGAGAACTGGGGTGAAAGTGTAGGGGGAGTATAGGATGTGAGGTGTGGGGGTAGCCTATGCTTGCTATAGAAGCCGAAAGCGTGCCCTCTATCCTGTAGAAGCTTTATAGGTAGAAACCCTAAACGCTAAGCCGTTGTAAAAAAAAACCAAGCCCCGCGCCTCAATAAACCCTAAACCCTGCGCCCTTGTAGAAACTCTGAAGAAACCCCTAAACCCGCCTAAACCCTAAACCCTGATAGAAACCCTAAACTAAAAAAAATCCCCAAAACCCTAAACGTTTAAACCCTAAACCCTAAACTAAACTCTAAACTTTTAAACCCTAAACCCTAAACTTTTAAACCCTAAACCCTAAACCCTTAAGCCAAGGCCCTAAAGCAAGCCTCCCTCCCCGGAGCTCGGTCGGGTCTCGGCTACAGCGGAACTCTGAGAGCACTGCAAGCACCCCGGGCCTGGCCCCAGCCCCAGAGGCAGGTCTCCTGAAAGGGCTCTTTGCGGTTTAGGGTCTTGTGGGGTTTAAGGTTTAGGGTTTAGGGTTTTAGGGTTTAGGGTTTAGGGTTTAGGGTTTTAGGGTTTAGGGTTTAGGGTTTAGGGTTTAGGGGTTCAGGGTTTAGGGTTGTGTCTGTCGGATTTTCGTGAACTGGTACTAGTAGGAGTCCGGGCTTGGAAGCAACCAAGGGGCAAAAAGGCATGAACCTTTGATTCATAATGATTCTTGGAAGGAACCGGTCCAATCAGAGCAACTCATAAAGTATAGTACTCCAGAACCCAGCAGGGATTTTTAGGGATCAGGGTGTTCTGGTGTCTCATAGGGTACTCTGTCAGCAAGCGTTTAGGGGTTTAGGCCCTATGGCTGACCAAGACATGTGCATGCGAAAGCCCAAACCGGGGCTGCAAGCACACATCCCGCCTTGTCGTATGCTCCGGCAGCAAAGGCTGGGAGAGCGCAGCCACGACCTTGCACCACGAACACTAGCACAGAGGCACGAGAAAAACACGGTAGACACCTAAACCCTAAACCCTAAACCCTAAACCCTAAACCCTAAACCCTAAACCCCTAAACCCTAAACCCCTAAACCCCTAAAGCAAATCACGCAACCTCTAGGCCTCTATTGTCCGTCTCTGAAGCTCTCGAGCTCGGGCTTAGGGCTTGCAGCTGTCAGTCAAGGGTTTAGGGTTTAGGGTTTAGGGTTTAGGGTTTAGGGTTTAGGGTTTAGGGTTTAGGCTTCGGCAGAGAAGATGACTTGAGACGGGATCTGGGATCTATCAGTTCGAATTCCCAGAGACTCCAATATCCCTTAATTAAGCAATATACCTTAAATTATAATAGGATCCCTAATAAGATTTAAAGTACATTCCTTAATTAAGGGGTATTGGAGTCTCTGGGTTCCTGCTATCTGACACTACTGCGTCACTACTGCTGCTGTTAGTACTACCACCACCAGTGCCGCAAAAAACCATTGCCGCCACCACTCCTACTCTTACTGCTAGCTCAATAATTTCGGAACCTGATTAAGTAACCCTGGGGCTTTATTAGGGTTCTTATTAATATGAACTCTAATCTACTTGGGGCTATAGGGCCAGGGTGTCTTAATCAGGTTCCTACATGTAGGAACCTGATTAAGAAACCCTGGCCCTATAACCCCAAAATAATAGGATTCATATAAAGACCCTAACAAGGACCCAGGGTTTCTTAATCAGGTTCCTACATTACCGTTTCTACTCGTCACTACGAGAACCAGAGACTCCAATACCCCTTAATGAAGGAATATACCTTCAATTATAGTAGGATTCCCAACAAGATTTGAGGTATATTCCTAAACCCTAAACCCCAAACCCCGAACCCTAAACCCTAAACACTTAATAAAGGGGTATTGGAGTCTTTGGGGGAACCCAAGCGCCCCCAGAGGCTGTTCCTGGCCGAGAAGCTGAAATAGGCCCGCAGCGCCTCTCTGCGCAGCCAAAGCGGGCTTTAGGTTTAAGCTTAAAGGGTTTAGGGTTTAGGGTTTCTATAAGATCGCCTATAAGGTTCTAGAACAAGTTCATCATGTCTTATCGGGATTTACTCGGGGTTTGAGAGTTTCGGGAGAGGGCATAACGTGGGGTCCTAAAACATTCGAGCAGGAGTTTTGGTGTAGAAAGAGAGGGTTATCGTTGCTAGTTACTCCGAGCCCTATCTTGGTGAGTGCTTCATAAAACCATCGTGCAAAGTCTTCTTCAGGGGCCTCAGGGATTCAGGGGAGATTTTCGTGTTTCGGGATAGCCGATCTCAAACCTGAGCCTCACTTGCAACACTTGCATATCTCTAAACCCTAGACCCTAAACCCCTAAACCCCAAACCCCCTCTCTCTCTCTCTCTTTCTCTCCGTCTCTCTGCATGGCTCGGCATCTCACTTTCCATCGCTCCCTCTAAATCTTTCTCTCTCCCTGGTTCTCTATCCTTGTCTTCCTCTCCCTCTGTATAGCTATTTATCCGTCTTTCTATGTCAGAATGAGCCTATATGAGTCTCACAGACGGTGTGTGCTTACTCCTCCTTGCAGGCTTGCCCCCAACTTGCCAAACGTCGACCAGGACTTTACTAAAACCGAAGCGATACCCTGCTCATCTCTGCTCTGCCATGCTGTGTTGTCCTACTTGGAGGATCATGGGACTTAGTAACCAGGGTTATAAATAAGGTAACTATACTTCTAAGTAATTATAACCCCAGTTAAGGTAGTTATAACCTTACTTACAAAGTCCCATGACCAAGTACTGCCATGTATTGTACTACCGTACCGTACTGTACTGTACTGTTCTGTACCGTACTGTACTGTACTTGACCAAGCTAGACCAGACTTAACTAGACATAGACCCCCGCATGTTGGATTAGGTTATACTAAACCCGAAGCACAGACCTCGAGTGCAAGGTGAACAAGGAGCCTCCTCAAGGACCTTTTGATGCACCCATCATAACTCCCAAACTTTAGGATTTAGGGTTCCGGGCATAGGGTTTGGGGTTTAGGGTGTGGGTTTAGTATTCAGGTTTTGCGGCTTCGGGTTTGGGGTTTTAGGGTTTGTGGTTTAGGGCTTGGGCTTCTACATTTAGGGTTTCGCGATTAAGGCACACAGGGTTTAGGGTTCTCTAGTTTTCGGCCTGTCGGGTTTACTGAGGACTGAAAGATAGGCAACTCTAAACGCCGGAGAAAATCGACTGCACCCTAAGATCCGTCAACATACCCAGACAAATTTACGCGAGCCCCAGGCCCCCCAAAAACACAAAGACAGAAACCCTAAACCCTAAACCCTAAACCCTAAACCCTAAACCCTAAACCCGGAAAGCCCTCCTCTTTGCATCCTAGCATCCATGCAATATCGGCAGAGCCCTCGGCCAGTC
>CAJNDV010003403.1:54685-67185 GCA_905221635.1 Symbiodinium sp. CCMP2456
TCCCCCTTGCCTACGGTTGCTAGTTGCGGTTGTCTTGTCACTAGGGAGACTGCATTTTCCTTGGAGGCCCACAAGAGTCTTTTCTCCGGAGTTCGAACTCTAATGTCATCCCTGCGGTGCGACTTGTCAGCTGGGCGGGTGGGAAAAAATGGAGTTGGAACGCTTTTTTGCTAATGGAGTTGGAACGCTTTTTGCCTGCCAGCCAATCACGACACGGAAACAGTTGTGTGCGATAATCTTTGACATGTACAACGGCTGGAAAGTTCCATAGAGTTCCCTTCCCCAAAATAACAAGCTAATGGCATCTTTAAGAACTGACCTTTAAACGAGGTACAACGTCCTTGGTGCTGTGGTTCGCCCAGCTGATGGCAGCGATGCCGGTGCCGAGGTGTTAATATTGAAGGTATTTACTTTGGTTTTCCTAGCCCTTCGTATGGGGCAGCGGGCAGGCCGTGGCGCTCATGCTGGAACTGCCCTCCTTGCCGCTCTTCCCACTCCTGAAAGAGACGGCAGCCGAGCCGGGAAGGCTGGCCGGCACAAGGCTGACAAAGTCATGCCGCATCCACCAACTTCATCCGTCGCGGTCAAGCGGTAAAGCCTAGCGGCAGCGTCGGCAGGGCCTGTTGTGCCCCCACATTGCAACCTTGTTTCCGACAGGCCAGATGTGCAAACAACGGCTCGCCTATGTGTCTTGTTCGCAATTTTGGGACCCTGGCGGTGAGAGGCTGAGACGGGAGCCGAGGCGACGGAGCTGTCTTCCTGGGTCTTTGCGGAGAGCTCTCGGAGGCTCAGCTGCTAAGAAGCCTTGTGCTGAGGGATTGCTTCACTTCACACCACATTCCCACAATAAGTCGAAAGCCTCAAAGTGTGTAACGTTTCATGTTGAGCCGAGGAGCGATGGCAAAAAGTGCTGGCGACAGCGAATGGAGCACTGCGATTGCTGCACCTCGGCATGCTTCGTGTGGGCAAAAACAAGCGCTTAGGAGCGTGTTTAGAAACGGTCCCCAAGTTGTCCAGGCCACTGGAAATTTCGTCTGCCTTGGACGGCCTGGGCTCACAACTGAAGCTTATCTGCAAACAAGCCCCGCATTCTCGAGACCTAGCTGACTTCGTCAGGATGCCCCTCGCTGCCCTGTGGTGTGAGTGACTTCAGTGCCACCACAGACCTAGACAAGAGTAGCGAGGAGAGGAAAGGCCGGAAGCATGCTGGAGCCATTGAGCACACCATTTCCACAATTCAGTGCTTTGCTCAGGCTTTCATCCCTGGGCGTGGAGCCGCCAGGAGCAGGTCGGCTGGCAGAGGCGGCCCTGGAGGCCACGCTCTGGCCACGCTCGTCCATGCGACGTCATGCGATCAAAAGATGCTGTGTGGACGCTGATGCTGTGAGGTTTTAATGAAAGCTGTCCCGGGCGAAGCTCGGCATGAACCTGTCCACGGACGCCTTGCGTCGATTGCCGAATCCCCTTTGGGACCGATCCTTGATGGGCTGTTCTCTGTTCTTTGTCGGGGTGCATCACTGGAAGTGTGTTTTCTTTGCTCGGCCCGCCGTGCAGTTACGTGCGACAGGCAACTGAGCGAATTTCCTCGGCCCGCCACACACGACATACAGATATCCAGGCATGCAGACATGCAGACATTCGGCTCTCGCCATCCCGATTGCTATCTGGCTCCTTATCGTCGTGCCACGTTGTCGCAAGGTGTGACGAGGGGCCATTTTAGCACTTCTTCATTCGTGTCCCTCAATCACTCGCGCTTTCTCGTATCCTGTTCTTACGGAAAGATGTGTCTCGGTTGTTTGTTTTTTTTTCCTGGTTGCTCGCGCCGCCGCGCACTGTGTGTTCGCGCTCGCCACAGCATATCGAACCAAAACACAACTTGCGCCATGTGTGTATCTGTTGCTCGGGCCGCCGCGCTCCGAACAAAAAAGTGTGACTTACAAAGGAGCCTGCCGAAGCAGTGCAAACGTGGCGCCGTGTATCTTGTGTGTTCCGAACATGCAAGAAACAAAAAAAGCATACCGAACAAGAACAAGACACGCTTAGTGTGCATCCTTGAGTTGTTTCCAAAGCCGAAGCCAAGGCACGGCCTTCTCCACCAGCCATTTATGCGTCGTGGGCTGACGTGGCCTCAGCTGCGAAGACTCAGAGCATCTTCGGAGCCTGTCGCTTTCCAAGGCTTTGGCGGTGTTGCGAGACCTCTGGGCCAAAGGAGACGATAAAGGCAGCCTACCTGCAACGCCTATCGCCTGACGCCAGAGACCTTCCCCGAGGCACCGCAGCTGTCACCGACGCCCTGACCAATCTCCGGGTCTGCGAGAGCAAGGAAGCTGCAGAAGCTCTGCTTACAACGAAAGCCCCGCGCCAAGCTTGAGTTGGGCTCCAAAACGCAGATGAATCCAGGAGTGTTCCCAAACCCTTCTTGCAAGCAGGCGCTGGGCAGCCTGCTTGTGGCGCCGGCTCTGTGCGGCGCACTGCGTCCTCCACCTTCCCTTCGCTGCATGCCTGGGCGCAAGATCTCTGGGACTCTGGAAAGCGTGATGAAAGGTGTTTCAGTCCCGACCGTACAAAGTCCTTGCACTAAGACTGCTGTCCAGCCCTTGCGCATCTGTATCTCAGTCATCTTACCCCATCAGCACAGCCCCACATAAGATTGTCAATGGATGTGTAAACGTCGGAGTTTGCCGAGACAGGATCGGACAGGTTGACCGGTGGGAACGGCTTGAGCGTCTGAGTTCTAGTTTGGAAGCAAACTCCTCCTTGGATTCTGCGAGCTTCGGCATGTCTCGCAACAGACTCTGCAGGTCGGTTCTGGGCGTCCATCGCCAGCTGCCGAGCGCGGCTCGTCTCGTCACATACGTGAGCGCAAGCACGTCACTCACGCATGTGCCCAAGCCCTGCGGCCTGCGCTGCGGCCAGGACCTGATCGAGCGGATCGAGGCCTTCCTGGGGGCAGATTGTGGCGAAGGTTCGCTGCTGGCCTGCCCGTGGCTCCGACTCAAAGCTTGCAGGCTTGGCATGTGGGTGCCCCCGCGTCTGTGCGACGGGTCCTGAGGTCTTCCCGGTCACTCCAGCCGTGGCCTTTAGAAGAAGGCCAGGATGAGCCCCAGCGATGGCTGGAGGCACAGTCGGCCTGACCCGGCCTTGCCCCATGCTCTTAACTTGCTCCTTACATCGGCACAGCACAGGCATTGAAGTGGGAGGCTTTCTTCGTGGACTGCCTAGGCTCCAGTGTGGATTCTCAAGCTGTCGCGATGCAGTTACCAGAGACATGAGGTGCGCAGCCGCGGCGGCCTGCGGACCCTGCACAGGAGGGAAGTCTTGCGGGGAAGCTGTTTTTGGCTTTTCGGATGCTTTGGTTCTGCGGTGCCAGCGGAAGGAGCGAGCTGCGCCGTTTCTGTCCCTGGAGATGGGCATCAAGATCGGCCTCTTGGTGGAAAACCATGTCCAAGAAGAAGTCAGTCCGTGTTCGCCTGCGTTCGGGTTGGGAACTTCATAACGTGGGCTAGTCCAAGCTCGGGGGCACACGGAGTTGCAACATTGGCCCAGGTGGAGATGATGCCCACAGCCTTTGGGGTTGTTTGCTGGAGGAAAAGGCGGGAAGGATTCCTGTTGTGCAGAAGTGCATTTGGGAGCAGCTGCCAAGCCCGAGACAGTTTAGCAAGACCCAAGAACTGCGGCGGCTTCTTTGGCCGAGTGATGTATTTGCAAAGCTAGTGTGAGCCTCCGCCAGGCAACGTCGGAACCAGTGTTTCGCTGCCAGGTTGCAAAGTCGCTGCAGCTTGTGTTGGCCTTGCCCGCTCAGTGTATGATTTTCAACAGAAGGCGTGCCGCTTTTAAGCATCACCTGCGTCAAAATCAGCTGACCGAGGTTATGCTTGCCGGCGCCTGACTAACCCTACTGACCGGGCATGGTTTTCTGAGCTTCCTGCACGTGCCACTCGCCGGGTTCGCGAGCTCTTCTTGTCCCTTGCAGCACTTAGTGCCAGGGGAAAGGCTGGGTGGCTGGGCTTTGTAGTGTCGATTTCGAGTCACCGAGCCTGCCATGCCATGCCTCGTTGTGTTGCCATGTACTGCACAAGACAGTGCTGCAAGGCACTCGGATCCTCGGCCGAAGGTGCAGAGCATTTCTGGGACGTTGCTTGTTTATGACCGGGCATGCGCTTGCTTCGGCAAACTTCCGCAGACCCAGGAATACTGGCCAGTGGCCGGCGCAGCGCTGAGCCTTGGCTCGACAAAGCATTGCCGCAAAGTTTGCGGGCTTGACCTCGCCGTCTCACATCCCTCTGATCGATTTGATTTGGGCACAGTCGTCCCAGCGAAAGGTGAGGCATCTGCTGGCGCATACACCTCACCCACAAACGCAAGGAATGGCGTCTACCTCCGTCTGGCTCTACCGACGGGCCGCGGGTCTGAGCTGCGGCATTGCCTTGCCGGGCTCGGGGCAAGAGTCGCCCAGCCTGAATTCCAGTGACCGAAGGTCAGCTTGGGATCTTTGCGATGTGATTTGTGGTGGGCCAATGCCGAGGCGCAGCTGGATGTCCCAGGCATGGTTTCCGGCAAGCGGCAAGCGAGACTCACGTCGAAACATGTCCTGTGACGCCCTCCATGATGTCGCCGGCTTCCGTTGCAGAATAGCTGGTTCGTACTCGCCACACGTCGCCAGGCCTGACAGCAGCTTTGGAGGCGCTTCTCCGAGGACGCCGGCCGTCTGGTGAAGAGAGAACAAGCGAGGAAGTGAGAAGGTCGTATATATGCCGTGGGTCATCGCCCGCGCCATCGCTGTTTGGACGGCTTAGCCAACCAATCCCACGCATCAGAAGAAGAAAGAGCACCTTCTTGCCTGCCTGTCCTGTCTGTCCTGTCCCTCTGTCCTGTTTATTTGTCCTGTCTGGTTTATCCTGTCTGTCCTGTCGCCTGTCCTCTCTGTCTGTCCTGTCTGCCTGTCTGTCCTGTCTGTCCTGTCTCCTGCCTGCTTGCTGCCTGTCCTACCTGTCTCCTGTCTGTCTGCCTGCCTGCTTGCCTGCTTGACTGCTACCTGCCTGTCTTGTCTGTCCTGTCTGTCCTGTGCCTGTCCGTCTGTACTGTTTGTGTGTGCCGTCTGCCTCTTTGTCCTGTCTGCCCTGTCTGTCCTGTCCTGCCTGTCTGTCTGCCTGCTGCCTGTCTGCCTGCCTGTCTGTCTGCCTGCCTGGCTGTCTGTCCTAGTCCCGGTCCTTGTCCCGTCCCTGTCCCTGTCCTGCACGTCTGTCCTGTCGCTCCTGTCTGTGCTGTCTGTCCTGTCCGTCTGACTGTCTGTGCGTGTCTGTGCGCGCATCCTTTTTTTGGGTCGCGGATGTACTGAAAAAGCCGGCCACGGCTTGTCGCAATCTTCGGGGACACTGCTATGCGGGAGCCAAAATCTTCGGGGACGTGTAGTTATAAGACACAGTTGCCAAGTTGCCAATCTCGTTTTTCGTGGCACTTGACCACGCAAAGTTGTTCGCATGGTCTATTGCTAAGAATGGCCCTGCAAGAGACGATGTCCTCTGCCCCAGCACCAGTGGAAACCTGTTGCCTGTAATTAGCCCAGAAGCAGAGAGAAAAAGAAGGGCGGAACGGCAATAAGAGATCCTGTTGGCACTGCTTTCGAGTCCTGCAGCCTGACTGCGGCTGGTTGTAGGACAGTGCCGGCTGGCTGAGACATTTGCCCGTGTTTACACTGTGGTGGATACCTTGGAGACTACGTCCGGTACAGGCTGGGACATCATCTGAGTCATGAGTTTGGCTTTCTTCGGCCACGCCACAGGCAAATCTCATAGCGAGCAGACTGAGCAATTGCTCCGACGATGCATCTTCCACCCAGCATCTTTGTTGCAAGAAGCTGCGCCGCAATAAATGTCCAGGACTGCAGCCGTAGCAGTGTCGTGCAACATATGCTTGGCCGGCTTCCAGGAAGAGGAGCGTGCAGTGAAGGCCGAGAGGCCGGCGGGCCCACCTCGTGGTTCTGATGAGGGCATCGCAGGGCAAGAGGAGACTCTGTGAGGTGTGTATGGGAGCTGCCTCAGAATGCCCTGGTGGCTCAGCGCTTCGGCTGCGACTTCGCCCAGGCTGTCACTGGTTTCTGTCGTCTCTCACTGAGGTGCTGTGATCTTCTGGTCCTGGGCGAAGTGTACAAGGGTCACGGGGAGGTGCCTCGGCGACCGTCCTGCTCTGAGCCGGCCCTTGCTTCTGGCAGGTGCAGCTGAAGCGCTACTTTGCGGCACGGGGAGTTCCGACAGCTCCAGATTCTGCGGAGGCTTTGCCACCCACTATTCGTGAGTGTTCCCTGCGGGGCGACGTATCTGTCAGGCGTACATGAAAATTCGGCAGAACCTCCTGCTTGCAGCTGAGGATCTTGCTCCAAGCAACCAGAGCCTGAAGAGGAAACGCCGTTCCAACCTCACCACACTGCAGGAGCTCGGCAAAGCTTGGCGCAGCGCGGAGGGCGAGCCGGAACTTGTCCAGGCCAAGCCCGACTTGTGCAGAGTATGCTGCTGAGCTCTGAAGTTAGGGTTGGGTGCGCTCTGGTCGTCCCAGGTGCCCCTGCCGGGATCCACCAAATCGGGCATCTCCAAGATGCGTGGCTTGTCGTTGGCATCGGCTTCGAATTCGGGCATGCGTGTTTCGCATGACGGAATGCTTTGACATCATGCAATCTTGCCGGGGTATACGCAGCATGAAGACAGACGGTCTTATGCAGTCTTGACGACTTTTTGCCCAGCGTAATTTGGCCTCAAACTCTACCGAAGTCATGCGCAAATCCGCCCAAAAGGTGCCGCCGACTTCTTGGCGCAGATCTGGGAAGCATTGCTGTTTGTGTACAGAGGCCGCGAGGGCGGTTCTATCTAGGCAACACTGTGATCAACCTTGAAAGTATGTAGGCAGCCCAGCGTAGCGTCCACTTGGTCCTAATTGGGACTCGCCATTGCTACAAGTATGTGAAGCCGTTTCCAAATTAGCCGACCCTGTACTCGTAATAGCCAGAGTGTCGCATCTACCACATGTGCGTGTTGTTTTGTCATATTTTCTCGATACTTCCAAGCTGTCAGAGGCATGTCAGTCCTGGATGAAGCAGAACGGCATGCGCTGCAGCCTTTCTCAGAAGTTGAAGTGGCGGCGGCCACTGGGAAAACTATAGCAATATCAAGATCGATGCGAGCCATTGGCCATCGTCCATAGCTGTTCTCTGGTTCGGAACCGACAGTTAGCAAAGGTGATGCCATTACCATGCCCAGAGGGCGGGCCGCCACAAACCTCTTCTATGTTGGAGGTGCGTTGACCGACTGTTTGCACTTGTGCACTGACGGTCACTTTTGTCATCTTTTGGCGTACAAGCATGTGGTGATACCTGTGCTGCATAGGTAGCACGATACCATGATGGGGCACTGTTCCGAAAGCTCTCTGTTTGCAGCCTGGCTGCAGGCTTCAAGATGCCCAAAATTTTGCAGAAGTTTTCAGCTGACACGTGGAGGAGGTGCAACGCAGAACGTCCAACACTCACAACCCGAGCTCAGGTGAGTGCTTCTGGGAGGTAGCACCTGACTTGGCAGACTCGCCTGCTGCTGCATGGGCCTTAAGTGGCGTGCCTTGGACACGCAACGAGCATTCACCCACATTCGCTCGCAGATGCAATTTGGACTCCCCATCAGCTCCCAAAGCATCTCGTTTGTTCCCTTCCCAGGTGTATCCTCCGGAGTTGAAGAGCCTCTTCGTGGAGTCTTTGGGCGTACGTGAGGTGGGGAGATGTGGGAAAGATGCAGAAAAACAATTTGCTGCGTCTGCGTCAATGCCACAGCCCGGAGGTTGTGGATGGCGCCGCTTTGAGAGAAGGCATCATGCGACGCATCAACTATGGCAAGCGGAGCACTACAAACAGGCGAGCCTGCGTCTCGTGGCATCCTCTTCACCTGTACTGGGAATCCCTCGAGCTCATGAGATCACGCTTGGATCCTACGTCCGTCCATGGTAATTGTGCACTCGTGGTTGCGGTGCCATGCTCCCGTTCAAAGAGCCTCTCATTCAGCACGGCGGTGGGCCGAAGTTTCTCACAAATCGGCAGGTAGTTAACCACAAGTGATCGGCCTCCGCCCCATCTTAAAAGTGAGCCCGCCATCGTTGTTGTACAGTGCAGAAGATTTCACAGAACCCGGAGAGGAGCTTTCACAGGAATCCATAGGGCAGTACTCTGGGCAGTACCATCGGGTCAACCGCCAAGGCAACAACGGCTATCTTCTCCAAAGCTCTGTAAAATGTCTTCGATGCATCGTTCAAGCCTACACCGATTGCTCTGCCATCCTGATTGCCGGTGCATGTGGAGAGCAGCCCAGGGCAGGTGGCTTCGGCACGGGCCGCGAAGTGGATCTTCGCCCAGGTGCTTCGGTCAACGAGCCACTTAGACTTCATGTGCACTCTTGCGGTTCACCGTGCGGCTTGGTTAGCCAACCGAGATACTCGCAAATGGGCTGAGACCGTCGATTCTAGCTTTCTCCACGAGGGCACTAGTTTCAATCGTCAGAGTTACACTAGCCTGACCCGGGCACTCAGTGAGGCTCGGCTTGCCAGAGGAGCTTGGGCTGCAAGCGTGTGATCGCAACCCGTGCAGTCCTGTGCTGGACACAAGTTTCTAGGGACCCAGCACGATACAATTTGTAGTGGTTCTACAGGTGCCATGTAAATAGCTGTGAGAGGAGCTCCTCCAAGGGCTTGGGGCGGCCGGTTCCGCGCCGGAGGCAGGAAGGCATGAAAATGCCGATGTAAAGGTGTGAAGCAAATGAAGCCTCGAAGTATAAAGAGTCGTTCAGATAAGGTTCTCTAAGCATGAGGATCTACACCCGGGTCATGAGCCTTGGCAAAGGCATCCGAAGGCGACGCTGTGGCTGCAGCTGCGGAGGTTGGCAGGGTTATGAGTCGTAACTGCTCTGTGCCTGCTGAATTTCGCTGGTGCGACTGCGTGGCATCACCTTCAGGGACATTCGGCTTATTCCACAAATGCTCGCAGCAATGCATGCAAGATTCAAAAGTCTCCGTTGCGAGGCAGTGTCACTGATGCGCCGCCTCGGATTTGCGCAGCGCACTGCGTCAGATGATGAGGGGCAAGACGTAACGCGGCTGTGAAACATACCTAATGCCAAGACAAGAGCAAGTTGACTTGCCTCGTTATCACAGTTGATGAATCTGGACACAGCAGATGGCCACCATAATAATTAAGATGTTTACCATGATAAGTACTCGTACCCGGCGCTGCATGTCTCACACCGTACAGGGACGTCTTATGTGTTGCGACGTATCATGCAGGCTTGGAGGGCCGGTTGAAACTACGCAGGTGCCTGTGATTACCTGTGCCCTGTCCCTAGGCCCCAGGCCCCCAATCGCTCTGAAGCTCAGGGTGCCCTGGTCTCTCCGCCGCTGCCTGCCCGCTCCGTGCGCTGTGCTGCACTGCCTGGCCGGCGGCTCCGACGAGCTGGCGAGGCATCTGAGAGCTGAACGGCAGAAGGGTCACCTTTCATTTGGCGTGAAAGCCTACTAATGGCAGCAAGCTGCAATGTCCGAGAGATTTGTGAAAAAGCCAGGTTCCCCCAGAGTACAAACGACGGAGGCTCCATGACATGGGGCTGCATGTGCAGGTGTTGTCTGTACAGGGCAGACGACGAAGACTCCCGAGGAGAGTCGGAGGCCCCTGAATGCGCCGAGGCCTTTCACCACACAGGATATAGAGTAATATGCTACTTCGTCAGAAGTAGGCGGAGCCGTTCGCACACCACTGTGGTCTCCAACGCCAACGCCGCCTGAAGACACCGCGAGTCAGCAGACGGAGCCTGCCACAGAGGAGCAACTGCGGCGAGTGACTGCCCACGTTGTTGTCAACAAGGAAGCTGCAGCTCCCGAAGAAGAGGCGGTAGAGGAGGCTGCAGCTCCCGAAGGGAAGGCAGTATAGGTTGAAGGCTTGCAACAGGCTCAGCACAGTGCCCGTGAAATTGGATCTCCTAGGGTTTGCATACCTTTGACGGTTAGCGGATTCATTAAGGCGTGCTTCAGTGACTCTTTTGACTATAGTGACTTTGGTGAACCCTCGAGAGAGGGAAAACCATTGGACAGCTCGTGTGTACCTCAGTCAGTATTGAAAGCGCTTTTGACACACCAAATCACTTTCAAGACGGTTTTGCAAGCCTCAAATCATATTGAAATCGCTTGTGCTTCACTTTTTCGAACGGTGTCCGATCAGTTTGATTTCACTTTTCGCCCGCCCAACTTGCACTGTTCACTTTCCAATCAATTTTAAACATGTCTCAGGACACTTGAAATCAGTTTTCCGGGACCCAGATTTTTGTAATCACTTTTACAAGTAAATTTGAAATCACTTTAAAAAATCAAAAAATATTTTTCAACACTTTCCAGTGGTTGCCTGCCGCTGACCGGTCAGGAGTGAGAGTCGCGGCTTGTCAGGAGTTCATGCCAGGATCACTCCCCAATCACTTACACTCACTCCTAAATCGCTCCTAAATCCTTCCCAAGTCACTCCTGCCCAAACCCCTCCCCAGTCACTCCTCACTCCCAATGCACTCCCAACTCACTCCGAAATCTCTCTGTTATTGCCTACCATCGTGGGTGCCTTAACGTTCAGCAACGTGATGCTCGGGATTGTATACGCTATGATGGATCGTCGCAGCAGATACTTGCAGAAGAGAGTGCAGCACTGTTGAGATTGGCGTGGCGAGCATTGATGTGAGTTCTAGCCCCCATGCTCTGGATTGTTTTCGGCAACCACAGGTTCGGGCACTCTGCGCTGCATCTGGGAGGCCGGTGGCGGCATGGTGTAATAAGCCAGGGTACGCAGATGCTCGGGTTGGCCACGGCCCCACCAGGCGTTGCTCCGTCGCCATCTTTGAGTCCGAGCCGCCAAGCGCACGCTTCGCTGCGCTCAGCGCCGAGGGCCGCTACGACCCTCGCCCGCGGCGTTCAAGAGAGGAGGGTAGAGCACCGACATCTCGAACTAGAAGGCAAGCGGAAGAGACTTGCAGGGAGGCAGCGAGAGAGAGCATTTGGCCTGCGGCCCGAGGAAGCTTCTCCACGTGAGTTGGAACAATTGGCGGGAGTTCTTGTGCCACTCTGCGTCATTCGACAGGGCTGCCCAGCCATGCTCGGTCAGCACAGCCCGCTAAGGAATTTGGCCCATGTTTTCGACCTTGACACTCGCTGTGTGGCCATTGTGCAGGGTGACAACATCGGCCTCGGAGAGAAAGGTCCCGCGGCATGGTCTGCGGAAGACAGCCTCCCGAGTCTTCCGTCCATGTGACTCTCCAGGTTCAGAGTGCTCTCACACTGCCCAGCGGTCCTGGCCGCTGCTTTTCTCTGCGGGGCTGCGGCCACCCGCCGCCAAGCTGCACATGGGAGTAGCTTCATGTTCCATCCTGCACACGACGGTTTGCTGGGGGGATAGGCCAGGCAGCTGTTCAGTAGCACTGGTGAGTTGAGTGGGGCTGTGCAATGTTGATCATGCAAAGCCGCAATTATGCAAAGGGCAAGCACCGTGCCTTGGAGAGGGCGTTTGCCGAAGAAGCTTCGACATTTTCCTCACATCCTTTGCACTTGACCCCGAGCGTCACTCTGGACTAGGCAACGGATGCCTGAAGAGCTGATTTCCAAAGACAGGGAATTCGCCATTCAGAGGTGCCTGGCTAACGGGAAAGCCGCATCGGTGCTCTGACCGAAGTATGTAATGAAACGGGTCCCTTCCGAGATCTGTAACGGTCGTTGGTTCCAATACGGTCCAATAAGCCATGCGCGATGTGGAGGGTGTGATTGTTGCTGGCGGTATGGACAGTGACAGGAAGCTGAAGCTCATGCTGCAGTGACCATGAAGGGCATTGAAGAATGGACTGTCCTGCTGCGGTCAGCGGCCATGATGGTCTCAAAGCATCGTTTTCGTGGGGTTTAAGATTTGTCTGCCCGGCTGGCACATGCAATGCAAGAGTCAAAATTAAAGGGGCCGAGGACCATCCTGGTTCAGCGTCTTCTGGTGAACTGTTTCACCCAGAGCTCTGTCGAGAGCCCAAACATCATCTGAATTCTGCCGTTGAAAAATGAGGTCGAAAGTGCATTCTGGTACGGCGAGTTACCCGGCAGAATTGAGGACTTGGGCAGATTTGCCCGGGCGCTGCAGGTTTTTCATCATGCAGCTGCCTGTGCGTCCTCTGGCCTATATGATAGGACTAGTCTGTATCGCGCAACGGAAGGTTCTGCAATGCCTTGGCTCATCGCTCGACTGGACCGTCGCACAGCGCCCACCACACACGTGCACCTCGTCTGAGAGTTGTGTGCCAGGTTGTTAAGTCGGCGCCACTGGGAGCACGCTACAGACATGAAGAGTCACCAGCTCTGAGCAGCGGAACGTGGTAATTGCCTATGTCACCGAAGCCTCGCCCGGTTCGCGAGCTGTAAGAGTCGTAAGGAGACTGAACAGAGTGAACAGTCATGGAACATCATGG
>CAJNDV010003403.1:72185-91462 GCA_905221635.1 Symbiodinium sp. CCMP2456
GGTATTTTGGGATTCGGGATGGTGATCTCTGTGCTTTGAGGCAGCACCTCGGCCGCGCAAAGGACGCAGAAATGCCAGGAACCCAGTATGACTGCTGTTTTACGCCGAGCCCGCAGCTTGCGACCTTTGCGAATGAATCCAAGAAGATGTGCCAGGGCTGGTCCGCATCGTCCCCCGCCCGCAAAGATCGAGAGCGTTGGGCCGGAGGCGCACCGGTTTTGTTGTTCATTCAATCGTGGGTTGTATCTGCTCTCAGTAGTTTCAGTTTTGGTCGCCGTGCGTGGAGGGGGCGTATGCCACGGAAAGATGTTTACGCGTACTATCGCGAGACAGCCTGCTAAGCTCATTTTGCATGACTGCAGCTTCAGCTGCCCATGCATCCACATAGCGAGGACCATCCTGGCGAAGATCCGTTGCTACGCCTAGATTTGCTGGGACCCAAGCCCAGTGTGCTGAGCTTGGGTGGGAGGAGTTGAAGCTTATGGTCTGCATGTACGAAGTGCAGTGCTAGATTTCTGCAAGGGCACATGTGTGACCATGCAGCCCGGTGCACGTTCGGAGCCGTCCAACAAAACACGTGTCAAATGCTAGGCCCGACATGTGCTGCGTGCACAAGCCGGCGGGATGGGAGGTCGACAACGAGGAGCTGTGCAAGCACGAATCGCCCGGCCAATTGTGTAAAGCTGTCCAGCAATCCTTCGTGACCGTTCTATGCGCGTGCCCTGCAGCGTTTACAGCCTCGTCTTGAACCTTGGATCTGCGAGAAATCGGGCAGCTTTTGAGAATTCCAATCTTTCCCGCTACAGTACTGAGCGCTTGCTGACCTGCATAAACGGATGCAAGTAGTGTGTTTTCTCAGCATGAGGATGCAGGGGGCGGCCCCTGGATGTCCTCCTGGCTCATGCAGCAGCCCGGGGCCAACTTGAGAGCTCTGTCACTGAGTCTCTGCCTCTGCTCGCGAGATGCAGTTGAATCGGCCCGTGCAACAGAGGTTTCCCTTTGAGAGCGTGCCGATAGTGCGGCTGCCAGGCTTTGAGGAGGGCTGCAGACGTGTGTGTCTTGAGGCCATCCACCGTCGCCCTCCGTCGCCCTAGACCATCCTCCGGCCAGGTTCATTACGAGGAACATCAGTTCGGCTTGGTTCAGAGCCAGGGGCTGAGGGGCCCTGGGATTAGGCTGGGCCGATCTCCACGTTTTCCCATTGGAGCTAAGGACTGGACATCCCGAGCTCCGGCCTGATCCTTGCTGGCAAGACTTGGGAGGCCATAAACAAGCGATGCCGCAGAAGCCCGGGGCCTCGTTTCTCGACAGGGCTTCTACACGCTCAAGTTTCAGCTGCAGACGGGTCTCCTTGTCCGTGAATATGCCGCTCGATTGTGACATTGGGAAGCCTTTTCGAACTTATACATGCCATCACATGCCCATTCTACCTGAGGTGCAGCTCGTTCACGGCTGGGCGCTTGCCTTGGCCATGCTGCTTTGCCTGGCAACAGCTACATGTTGTACTGGGGCTCTCAACAGGTGGCGCTGGACGGCAGAATCAACGAGAAGCCAGCAGCCTGGATCGCGACGATTCGTGTTTGACTTGAGTGGAACGCAGACCGCAGAACAATAGAATCACACCATCGGCCGCCTCCCCGGCCATGCTGCTCTCAGGTCTTTTGCCGCCAATGCATCGGCCACCACCCCGGCTCCGGGACTTCTGCGAGTTGTGGCGCACCTCAGGTGGCTGGGCCCTTCTGATTTGGGGCCGTGGCGTGGGTTGCATCACGGACGATTCCAATTCTGTGAGACACTGCTCTCATGGAGGCGACTCAGCGAGGGCGAGGAGCAGAAATTCAGCTTGGTCCTGCTGCAGGTGGGCCCCGTTCAGACCCTGCAGGCTGGCTCTTCTGTTGCTGCTCCGTTGTTTTCATCCACTCCAACGACCCACAGTTGACACACAGTGTTCATCCAGGGAGGCAGCGCAGCGACTGACACAGTGCTTGAAGTGGTGTCTCAAGCAGTATAGCGTATTGGGCAGGCTTTGTCGAACTCGCTTTGTGCTTCCATGCCGCAGCACTTTGTGCACGAGATTTTGTCCCAGAAACTTGGCATAGATCCCCGCGCGCCATGACAGACAGTCAGTGGACGATCAAAGTAAAGATTCTCAGCCACTTGACTGCAAATCTAGGGCCGGCCGGGCTTGGTTAGTCAGTGGCATGAGGTATGGACAACGAGGCCATCCATGGAAAGAAGGGAACTAAGTGGAAGGCCGGTGACGACCTCACGTTGCAGATTGAGGGTCACGCGTCGCCCGGCTGTTCTCAGCTCTTTTGGACAGCTACCACTGCTTGTTCTGCTCATCAACAGGTCTGTTGGCACAGCGCGCAAAAAGTCATGTTCGCTTTGTATACGTGGCTCGCCAGCTTGCTAGGCTCAAGCGTAGGCTTAGTTGAAGAGCCGGCAGCTCATGAAGATGTAGAACTGTGGCCCCTTAGACGGCGGAGGAATGACAGGAAGAACCTGGCAGTTCAATCGCGAGCCACAGACACGACTGGCGGTTCAACTGCCTAGAGGATCGCGTATGTCCATATCTGATCGTGTGCAGAAGGCCCCTGTACGAAGATATGAGATGACGGTGATATCGGATGTCTGGCCCACAAAATCTAAGAGCGAGCGCAGAGCCCTGCGAAGAGAGAAGCCAGCTAGCCGCGAAGAGGAAGACCGCATGCCTACCGAGGACCGCGCGCACTTCTGGAAAGCCAGGGCGGAGCGCTTTCATGTTGACTCTCATTTTCCAGCGTTGGTCACGAAGCAGTTGCTTCCAAGTTGGCGGAGCTTCACGGAAGACGACAGGGAGGAGAACGGGCGGATCGCCCCCATGTCCAACGCGAGGTCGAGCCACCTCCCGGATGCCATTGCCGAGGCTCTGTCAAAGCCGACCGTGTCATACAATGCCAAGCAGCGTGCCAAGTTGGAGACGGACATGAGCCCGTGCTGGTGTCCATGAAAGAAGGACCTTTGCACTCACCACGTTTCACTCGGGCAGCCAGTCTCGCAGTAGACGGAATCCTGAAAGGCTTCAACCCCACAAACTGCATGAGCCTTAGTCTTTGGGGAGCTGCGACGCGAACACAAAAGAGAGTGGCCCGACTTGCTCTGTGGATGTAGCGACGGCAAGTCGAAGTTTAAGGATGCCATGATGGATATGCATAAGGACGGTCAACATGCTGAAACAACGAATTGCTTTGATCGTGATGGCGCACCCGAGTCCTGCCAGAATTTGAGGAGCAGCACGGGCATTTGTCGAAGGTCTGGCATGCAAGCTTCTTCCAGCCGCGCTGCCTCATGTTTTCATCGTGCTCAAGCTGCCACTGATGTAGGCTCTGGCTACTGACAAGCTCAGGAAATTTCAGGCTGTGTCGTTCAATGGCAGCGAGCCATTGGACGAGGTCACGAAACTGCAGGACATCGAAGGCATGGCAAGTGGAAAGATGCTCGGCAACCTTGCAGGCAGAGCCATTTCCGATCACGCCGCAACCGGAGCCCTGTTCGTTACCTCCATGAGAAGCGTGGCTGCTGCATCCAAGGACCATGGAGCTCGTAGTCGCAGTGCCTCCCGAGCCGGAGGCTGGACAAGGAGTTTCATGCTCCGTCTGGCTGGCTAGCGCGACAAGCAGCGAGTTTTTGCTCCTCTCACCATACCCGCATCTCCAGGCGCCGCCAGTGGTGCTGTCAGACGATGCGCCTTGCCAGGGTTCGTGTGAAAGCAAAGTCCCACCCATTCGAAGGTAGGGGCACGCAGTGGTCAGGTTCTTGTCTTTCGGTTTCTAGAATCAAAGGGCTGGCGATACAGCATGGAAGTCATCGGGCATTTTCGCAGTACACCCATAAGACTCGGCAGCCAGTCAGCCCGGCCCTTCGTCCCTCGTGGTCCCAGGAGGAGGTTGCGATGACTGTCGAGGAGGAGCCGTTGCCAGAGCAGCCCGCTGCAGAGCCTCTTTTGCAAACCACGTGCAAATCATAAAGTCGGGACGTGCTCCGGGGAAGCCGGTGTGCATACCATGCCGGCTGAGGACCTCATCACCAAGGAGCTATTGCCCGGCTGTGAATGTGTCGCAACATGCATGGAGTGTGACGACGTGGCATCCCAGAGCCGCCTGCGCACATGACTCAAAGAACTGTGCCTGTTTGCAGTTTGCAGGAGCTGGGCGATGCCGAGGCCGACAAGCAGGGCGAGTTGAAAAGCCAGGCCGCAGACGATCCTCGGCGCCTTTCGTGAGTCATGACCGGGTTTAGAAGATCGCCGCTCCACTCCCCAGAACTTTTCTACTTGCAGCTCAGGCACTGGAAGATGGCGACGTAAAAACGGCCGTTGCCAAGTTCACCGAGGCGATGATGCTGGGCGGAGCGCCTGGGCTTGGGAGAATGCGGGGCTAAGCCTCTTTCCCTTCAGAAGTTCTGAGTTTGTTCCGGGTTTCAGTCAGGTCTCGGCGATGATGGTCGCGAAGCGAGCAGAAATGCTGCTGAGACTTGACTTCACCGGAGACATCCGAAGCCCAGAGCACCTGGAGGTCCAGCCAAACCTCCTGCGGCAACCTGTCGGTACATCTTCCTACAAGATGTCTTTACGCAGATGCCCACTGTGTTTCTGTATCATTGTCTTGACATTAAGGAGTCTGTCCGTCGAAAGACAAGCCCAGCATTGGTATTGACCCGTTGTGCCTCTTTGTGTCGAGCCGGCTCTTCTGTGACCGGTTTTCTCTCTAGATGTTGCATGGCTTCCTAGCTGTGTCTGTGTGACTCACCGCAAGCTTTTCCGGATCAGCTGCAAGTGTTTTCAGCATGTTTAAATCTAGTCTGCTCGAGGACGTGACGGCCAGCTCGCAAGAGGGGGTTGCAGCTAATGTTACCTCACAGAGGCATTCGGGACATTCGGCTACAGGTGAGCTCCTGTTCAGCAACGTTTAATCGACACGTCCGCGCTTGTACCTAGTGCCAGCATCTGTGCATCTGTGTCTTCCACCAAGCTTTCAGGAAACAGAAGCGATACAAAGCTGTGGTCGCTGATGCATCGCTGGCATTGGAGCTCAATCCTGACAGTGCCAAAGATTCTCGGCGATGAAAACCTCTCGGGAGCTCAGCCAGTCATCACTCTCCGAAAACGAAATTTAAGCTGTAGTCGCCTTACGGGTCTTAAGCCCCTCGGTCACAGACAGTGTAAGGACTGTCGAGGTCGGAAGATCAGCGTAAAGCGTAAAGCAACTCAGCCAAGAGTGCGGTGAGGGAACGAAGTGCGCCATGTCGAGGCTTTCCGGGCTCGGGCGAAGGCCAGGCGCTTCCTTGGCGAGTACGAGGCTCTCGGAGAGCTCGGGCACTTTGCGTTTCCAGGATTTAGAGTCTGTGCGGCTGTGCCTTGAGCTCCCTGCCGAAGGGTTTAATGGGTTGCCTGTCTTCTTTACGTTGAGGTTGCAAGGCCTAGGTGTGAAGCCCATCGTGGTGCAAGAGTTTGCTATCTCGTGACAGGGCTGTCACGGAGAGGTGGTTCAGCACTCATGCGATGCTGTGAGCAGGGCAGGACGAGTCAGCAAAATGCAAGCTTTCAATTCTTACCTTTACTCGGTGAGTCCATGCGAAATCTTCAATGGCCACATGCTTCCTCCGTGGGCTTAGGCGTCGTCGTAAAACTTTTTTTTTGGGGCCTCTTTCAGCTCTGCGAGGCGAGCGCAGCCGATTTTGCCCAGGCTGTGCTTCGAGCTGTGATGAGCCGTGCTTCGCAAGACTGTCCTGTGAGTCTTTCTGCATGCCGGAGTATTTCGGCTATTTTGCTCGGGCCAGGCACAGAAGATTGACTATGACGATGGCGCCGCGGCAAGCAGTCAGCATGTGTGGACAGCTGCTGCAAGTGTAAGGAGCATTGTAAGCTTCTGAGGCTTGCAAGGCAGGTTCTTGGATCTATAAATGCAGGAGGCAAAATTGAGAGAGGATGAGAGAGGTGGAAGGCATGCGGCACTCACGGCTTGCAGAAAAACTACCAAACGCCAGCATCTCATTGTCGGAAAGGAAAAACCCGCAGGTGTTGCCGACATGCACAAGTACGTTCAGACAAGAGCGGAAAAGATCAAGCTCAAGGCTGCTCAGGCAAGGTACGGCGGACTGTCGCACAACTGCCTCAGTGACAAGTAGTAACGAGCCATTAGACCTTCAGACGTCTGCACATCCGGTACCTTTAGCTTTTGGAGCAAGCTTATTGCCAAGAGACTTTCCAGCTTTGTCGTTCAGAGCCAAAGCGCCATACTCTTGCCGCCATGCTTATGAGCACGCTTTCGACCGTTGCGGAGGGTCCGCAGGGGTGTCGATCCGAAATGCGGCCCCGTGTAATGCTGCGTCCGGACTTCTCTCCCGAGCCTTCGCCCAAGCATGCGGCCTTGGCTTCCAACCCTATGCCTTTGACGAAAGTGCATGGCAACGCCACTGTCCAGGAGAGGCCCTTCCACCGTTCATGGAGTCTCAACAAGCGTGAGCTTTCGATGGTCGCGCATCCACATCCCAAGCCCTGGTCGCACAGCTCTTGCCCGGGCAAGAAGGAGACCCCTGAAGGGCAGAACGTCTTCCACCGCGTGTGGCTGACAGATGTGGGTGGTCGGGGGCGCTGGAACAAGCAGAAGAAAAAGCATTTCTATGAGAAGCAGGATAGGGACATGCAGTCCAAGCTTCCGCATGACCTAAAGTTCTGCAACACTGACACGCATTATAAGTTCTGGACACATCTGCTGGATGGCGGAGTGACAGCAGGCGGTCAGGAAAAGCTGGATTATGGCTATCGGGGGCCGGCTTCGACCAAGCAGCACTTCTATCTAGGAAAGTTCGAGAATGTGAAGCATTACCAGCGCATAGTTCAAACAGGTTTTATTGATCAGAAAACCAAGCAGTACAAGGAGCTCCACGTGGACACCCGAGACGAGTTTGACAGTCGCTTGAAGGATGACATGATCGCACACAACGAGGCAGAGCTTCTTTGGGCCAAAAAGTCCAGCTTTGACCTCTTCCGGCCCAAGAACACCATATCTTGTCGGCATCTAGGAGCGGACTTTGTGAATCGTGCCGGCTAGGCCTAGGCCTGAGGCGTGGTCAAGTGGCGAAGCCCTCATCCTCGGATCTTTCGGCTGGCCAGCCGGGAGCAGAGTCCCTTGACATTGCAGTGACTGCAAGGTTGCACCAGTACTCTTCGATACCTGAGAGCCAATGGCATGTTGGCAGGATTTAGTACAAGAGTTAAACAAACACCTCCTTGGTCGGTCTGAAAGGCTCAGGAAACTGGTGAACTTTGCAGTGTGGAGCTTGATTCGGGAGCCTTCTGCTGCGCGAAGCGACACCTGTGCTTTCAAATCATTTCTCTTATTTCAGCATCGGGGCTAGCGAAGCTCCCCGGTGCTGCACATGCTTAAGCTATTCTGAAGGAACGGCATAGGGCATTAGGCGACAAGTGGAAGTTTGAAAAGAGGCCACGTTGCATACTGTAGGATTTCTGCTGTGCCAAGGCCAACAAAAACCTGCAATGTCTGTTCTTTTTTTTGCGATGCAGTGGTAGTGACACAGGACGCCAAGAAGGCCGCAGAGGCTGAGACCAAAGCAGCCGACGCTTAGAGGCGGGCTGGCGTTCATCGCGTCGGGTCTTCAAACATGCCACATGAGGTTTTGTAAGGCGATAGTCACCGCAGTGTGTCTTTCTCTCTCTCTCTCTCTCTGCTTCTTTTTTATGGTGCAGGACTGAGGTGGTGCAGAGCCGCTCACCGCGACTCCCCCCAGAGTCCGATAATGTTTCGGTACCCAGCCTGACGCTCAATTCAGGCGCGAATGTCGGAATCAAGATGCATTACAGTTTTGCAAAGACAAAGCCGTGAATCAGTCAACTGTTTCTGCTAGTCTCGTGATTAATGGCCAGGCTGCAGCAAGTCCTGCATTTCTTTCACCCTTTGGCTCGTCAGGTTTCACAGCTTGTACAGTCCGTTGACAGCTGCCTTCATGTCAGGGACGCGACGCACACCAAGAAGGGTAAAGTTGGCTCAGCGAGCGTAGGGCAGTCGGAAGGTGGCTGGTAGGTTTCTGCAGCTATGTTGCAACTTGGCACATAGCCCCTCCGCAAACACGGCGGATAAAGACCAGAGGCTCGGCATTTCCACTGTCTGGAGGTTTGTGCCAACCTTCTGTGGTTCCCGTTGCAGCTAGTGATACGCTGTAGGGATGGTGCCGACCCATGCCAGTGGAACATGTCTCAGGCGGGCAACAAAAACCGCTTGCGCGGACTTGCTGGCATGCAGCGGTACGAGCAGCTGCAATCAGTTGCCCCAGTTTGTCAATTTGCTCATGCAGCCCATTTGTGCAAGGCTTCCTAGTGGTGCAACAGTGCAGTCAGCCAATGCGTCCTGATCTGCCCCAAATCATACAACAGCAGAAATGCAAGACAAGCGCACCACTACAAATATTGACACAGCAGTCAGACCCCAAGTCGCTTGCAGCAGCCATCCATTTTGCGAGCATGGTCTCATCTGAATGGCATGTACGATGTCAAAGACGGACGCCATGGCGTCTTGCCGGCGACATCCCTGCCAGGTTCATCGTTGCTGCAGGCTTTGGTATAGCTTGTGTGTGTTGTTGTCAGGGCAGTGTCTGCCTTTTTCTCTAACCTTCGGCAAGAACAGCCAGCTGCTAGGACGGTGACCAGGAGAATGCCCCTGGTGCAGGCGTCGCATCACGTACGGAGTGTCTTGGCTCCACATCTGGGAGTAGCATCACACTATGTGCTGTGGCACCCATGGCACTTGCACCGGCCATTGCCAGACATGGCTGTGAAAACTCTGAAAATTGTGTATCGAGGCTTGCCGGTAGCCGCTACTATGGATCGCGGGTAGACTTAAAGTCAAGGCGGCAGCCGCAGCCCAGGTTCCTGCACCTGGATGTGCCTTACGGCAGTTTGGACAGTCGCTAGAAGGCATCGTCGGCAACCGGCCTGCAAGCCAGGGCAGCTCTCCTCGGTTTGTAGTAGGATTTCGCTAGTCTCAGCTTCATGAAGTCGCTTCAAGCAGATTTGGATTGCTCGCGTCATGCCGGGTGACCTGTGCCTCTTGCATGGAGAAGTTTCGTTCCGAGGTTTCCTAGCAATACGCCAGTGAGTCCGATTCCTCGGTGCCGCAGTCTTGCAGCTGCGAGAATCAATGTCGACGTGGCAGCTCGCCAATGATAACATCTGAGACTCTGGGGTGCAGGGTCTTCACAAGTCCTCGGTTTCCCTGGCCCCATGCCGGCAGTGCCTGCATCTAAGGTATCGGAAAACCCACTGATTTGGGTAGTCGATGGCTTGTGTGACGGAGCAAAGACTCGTCAGCTCCAGCGTTTGTTGGAAGAACAAGACATGGACCTGCTGAGGAAGACGGAGTCTCGGCTGAGTCTCGGCCGGTAGGGCTCGCAGCAGCAACTGATGCATCGACCAGTCACTGAAAAATCATGAAGTCCGAAGCAATCATGTGCTGCAGACTTGTTGGCACGAGCTCCCGACTCCTCCCTGCACAAAGATTGCTTGTCATGTACGCCTATGCCAGCAACGTTGAGTACGCCACCCCGATGACCATTGCCAGCGTAGGCGGCACCTACTCTCTGGCACCAGCACGCGCTGGAGCCAGAGTTCAACCTGACGGTTGCAACTATTGCCCTGGAGAGACCCTGAAGATGAGCGCACAGCTGCAGCAACCTCCGAACAGGAGTGGCGAGGCTGTGCCTTTGCCTCCGGGCCTCGAAGGCTCCAAGAATCTGCAACCTATGGTGATCGAGCCGTTTGAGCGAGAGGCGGACAGCCGTTCAGAGACAGACGCGCTCCATAGCAGTGCTGCCAGCACTGCGGACACAGATGCAGGAGAAGGTCGCGCCGCAGTCGTCCCAGTCCCAGTCCCCGTAGTCGGGCTCGGAGAGCGTGCCATCAATCCTGCAGAGCTGCCAACGCGTGGCTCTGCGGGCCATTACCATGGTAACTGCAAGCCCTGCGCCTTCGTGTACAAGGGTGGTTGCGACAGCGGCTACGATTGTCAGTTTTGCCATCTTTGCCTCCCAGGTGAGAAGATCCGGCGTAAGAAGGAGCTGAAGCAGCGCCGCAAAGCACAGAAGCAGTCATAAGCACTTCTGGCAGTTCTAGCACAAAGCAGAGTCAGCCTAATTCGCGAGGCCTGTACAGCACAGCTCATGCTTTCTTTTAAGTTAAGTCCGAGAGACCTGGGCAGACAGCCTTGCGCAGTCGGCATCACGAAAAATCTTGGATGAAGTGGAAGCCTGGAATGAACTTCTTCAAATGCTGTATCCACACCTGTTGTAGCACCGAACCTTCCCAATCCGAGGACGCCTACGTGGACGATATGTTTGACCAACGGAGGGCCGCAAGGCCTGGCACGGCCATCATCTGGCGTTTGCGGTCCGAATTCTTGCAGCATCCCTGCCAGGGAGGACGCCCAGCTCTTGGTTTACATGATGTATGCTGGTGCGCTCCAGTTTGTCCCGCGCCAGCCTTTCGAACTGCAGCCAGCATTCCCACTCGCATCTTTGCCCTCACCGCCTGTGATGTATCAATGCACCAGTTTGTGCTACCCGGGTCCTCTACTGATTGGCGTGCGCCCTTCACGACTCACTCCGTTCTGGGCGGCCCAGGTATCGCTCGGATCCGCTGCGTTCCTTCCTGTGGCTGGCCGTGCAGAGGAAGGAGCTCCTCCCGGAGGGTGCCTGGGCTTCGAGGCCGCAGTTGTGCCGACTCGAATTGAAGAAACAATCTGGCAGTCTAGCACGACATCGCCATACTTAGCCCTGCGCTCACGTCCGAAGTTGCTAGAGTTGCCGACAAACATCATGATCGCTCGGCGCGTGCTGAGGACATCGCTCTTGCTTCTGTCGCTCGTCAAGCTTGGTGCACGCAGTGGAACCCGGTGTCACGGTAGCAAAACAGCCACGCCGACCGTACGTGTATCTGCGTGTAACCGGCTAAATGGTCTCTCCGATCTCCCACCGCCGTGACCACTTAGCACTCCCAGGATGACGCTGGATCCTGCCCTCTCTCAACCGAATCAAAACGCCTAACGCTGACCGCGAAACCTTTTGTTTTAATTTCAGGAGGACCTGCGGCGGAGTGGCTTCGCGAAGTCCGCGGCACGGTGGCGGGTTCCGGAGGAGCGAGTTCTTGGGCAGGTTGGGGGTCTTTGGCTGGGCCTGCATAGGCTAGGGGTATGAAGGCCATGCTCGCCGAGTTGTCGCCGCTTGTCGTGGATGTGCTCGGTGCCTCGACATGCACGAAGCAGCTGCTTTCGGACAGCTTGAGTGGTGCACATGCATTACATCTGCGAAAGGTGGGCTTGCCTTGTCGTCTGTTGATTGGATGCACGGTCCTGTTGTTCTTTCTGAGAATGCAGGTGCTCCAGTGGAGGGACTTCCCTTTGCGGAGTCACGACCTTTCCATGCCAGTGACAAGTTGCCGAAGTGGAGACCAAGTCTGCAACCAGATCGCGTGGAGCCCCATTCCGTCAGATTCCTTCCATCCTGGAAGGCAACGCTGTAACAGTCGCCTGCGAACTGTGATGCCGAGGATTCTGCGGGACACCACAGCAGCTTGATGCACTAGCTTGTACCAGCTTTCACCAGCTGGCGCGAGAGACGAGTCCGTCAACACCATGTGTCATGGTCAGAGCGTGAAGCTTGTTGGCTGGCCAACTCATGCATGCTAACCACAATAAAGACAAAGCAGAGCCAACATCATGAAGCGTCGGCAAGGACTGCTCACGGGATGTGCAGCTTGTACCACTGCAGCCTACACATAGCAGCCTTCCAGGATGAAAGTCGAGTAGCAGGGGCTTGCCAAAGAACGTTTCGACCAAGCAGGTTGTGCGCTACCAGCAAGATGAGTCACAAGTACCTCACATTGACACTAGTGCCTCGTTTGCAAGCACCGGATTTCTGATAAGATACCCTATGCTGTACGACTGTACGATTTGTTGGAAGACACTTCTTGCGCAAGGCGATGTGACGATGCTGATTTATCTGAGCAGTTCCGGTGGAAACACCTGCTTCCCAAATCTACAACGCAGTATCTCGGCACTTGGGGCATCATCAATGAATACGGGCCGTTTCGCCCCGCAATGTGCTTCTGAGGCATCACGCCACGCGCAGGCCGTGTTCTGGTTTTCTGCAGCACCACACCTGGTGCCACCTGTTTGCAGGCGGTGAAGATAACGACCACCCGAGATCACATGTGTCGTGTGTAGATATAAGGCTTCGCGATTCGGCGGCTTTGCTGGCTCAGCCTACGGCGTGCCTAACGATGACACGATGTTCCTTAGCTCAGATGAGTGGCGGACTGTCTTTTATTGCCGGAGAGCCTGTATCTACCTGTTTTGTTAATGAGCCGGTTGCTGAGGCACTTCGGTGGCCTCTCTCCTGCTTCGAAAGGGGAGTTGCTTGTGTTGCAATTTGTGGTTACTGCGTGCTTTCGCTTTGTCCTGTTCTTGGGCTCCGACCCAGCTTTGTTAACAGACTTGAGGAAACTCATTGTGCAGCTTCTGTTCGCACCATGGCTTCAGTATATAGTCCTCAGAGGCGGTCGCGAAGGTCAGATGTTTCGGCTGCATGTTACGAAAGCAAGCTTGAAGCGCTGCAAAGGCAAGTATACCTTAGAGCTGTGGCATGAATCAGCAAGGATGGTGGCCGGTAGCGGCTAGCGGTGGAGCTCATGGACGCTTTCTAGATTAAAAAAATTAAATCGCAGAGCCTGAGCATTGCCAAGCTGAAAGGAAGCAGCGGTTTTCCATGTCCGGAAAGGCACCGCTTCAGCCCTTCAGCTTCTCAGGCTGCACTGGACTCATCTTTGAATATCGGCTCCTGGGACGAGGCCTTGTGCGGCCCTGCTTTGAGGCGCTGACGGATTCTCACTCAAGAACTCTCTGCATCATTGGGATGATGGTGAGCTCGGCTTTTTGGTCGTTGTCGGATATTGTCGGACAAGCCTAGGACCTAAGTTCTGGAGTGGCTTGGGTTGAGGATGTCAAACATCGTGTGCAGCTCAGACTCCAGCCAGGCAGGCCAGCTACAGCCCAGGGGTGGAGGCCCCGTGCAACGGCCTTGCCCAGAGAGTGTACCTTATCAGCTGAGAAAAGCCGATTGCGGGAAGCCATCCTTGTTCGACCGACTGACGACTGCATGACCTTCACCACCTCAGCGCAGTCAATGGCCGAGCTGTGAAAGCCCTGCGTGGTAGATGTCGCGAGGGAGCATCGACTGCTGAAGCATGGCACAGCCTTTGTTCTATGATTTTGCCACACAAGACTACCCGAGAAGGCGCAGGCCCTGCCTGCCGTGCCCTCTGCGTCTCGACTGCCGCGCCTGGCGACCTCCCCGCAGCGCTGTGCCACCGGCTGCAAGGAGCGGCCGAGCTGTGGAGGGTCAGGAAGCCACATTCCCGGACTCAGCTGCAAGCGAAATCCACCCGACGCGAGGGCCTGGCTTTGGATTTGGAAGCAGCGCCCGGTGAAGCCAAAGTTTGCATTCACTGCTGGCAGCCACTTGGCTTGCCATGCATTTTGCGAGCCATGAGCCGACTTGATTCTTCTCCGAAGCAGAGAGTGAAGCAGAGCATGTTTCAGCATCGAGGCGTCGACTAGAAGCGCTGAGAGGAAGCTGATGTGGCGAAAAGAGCTGCGAGGGACAGTGCAGCACTGGCAGCTTGTCCGCAATTTGTCGGTCCTCTAATCCCCGTGCCCACGCAGGTCACAAAGAGTAGACGAGGGGAGCTGCGGCAACACTTCGTGGGAGCTGGTCACCCGACGGTGGCTGACGGAAAGTATTCCGCCTCCCGGATAAACAACAGTATGTATATTTTTTTGCAGTGGCCAGCCCCCCGAAGCACGATGGGCCAGCAAACTGCATGTTGACTTTGTTGTCGCAGCATGCCCGTGGCAGCTGCCCCTGTCCTTCTGCTGGCGCAAACAAGGAACGTGATGCGTACTTGCGGGACCGAGAGTGGCGACTTGTCTCACAAAGAAGGCATCGGGACACATCGTGACATTGTGCAACATCTGACAGAACAAACAAGCTTGTGATTGCTCAACAGCCGGGCCAAAAAGCATGTCTTCTAATTAAGCTAGGCCCCAGTCGTCTACATGTCCCAGAAAGGATTGCTGCATGGAGCCATGTCCACGGACTGCCAAGCTCTTCTGAGGTGTGCCAGAAAGCCCGGGATCACAGCAACGAGGGTATCTTTTCGCGTGTCTGAGTCGTATGTCTGCGCGAAGATCGCATGTTTGACCGTGTTATACATGTTCGCCCTGCTGGACATTGCTGGACGGTCAGCTCGGAGCCCGGACCGACATCATTTCGGATGGACAACACTAGCAGCATTCGGTTTTATTCGGGAATCATTTCACGGGAGCTGACCTCGCCGGCTGCAGTAGTGTGACCTGCTCCGGTACAAAACCATGTCAGATGCCTGTAACAGCCGGCAGACTCACTAGTTACACGACTGTAGCTGACTCGCCGCACAGCGTTTAGCTTGTTCATGATTTGGTTGGCAATCGAAGGCAGCTCCCTGTCTTTGCCATGGCTGCAGTAGCCATGGCGAGATGCCGCTGCCCGCCTTTGCAGAGAAACCGGCGCAGGAGGACAGTATACTGAGCAGGCTAGCGTGCCACCCCTCGGCTCAGTGGCTAAATTGTCAGGCCGAGGGGCACGTTCTCAACGCCGTGCTCCCAGCTCCTTCCGTCGTCGCTGCCGGTTCGCTGCTTGGCTCTATGTTTAAGTCTTAGTTTAGTTTCATGAGGTTGCCCCGATTGGCAGTCCCCTTGCAGCTCCAGAGTCGGTGCAAGGTTTCGCGAGCGTCCGGAGTGCATGGACTTCGGACAGGCCCAGCTCGAGCAGCTGGAGGTCGAGGCCGGGGCCCCCAGGTCCCCCGTTTGGCGGATCCTTCACTCGGACCACAAGCTGCCACGTCCAAAGCCCCGAAGCCCCGAATCACGAGATGAAAACCCGCACCGAAACCAACTTACCCCAAGCCCCGCAGTGGTTCGAGGTTAGTTAGACCCACTTGCAGCCGGAGGCCTTATACCGCTCGCACCGCTTTCCAGACTCCACGGAGGAGCTCCTGCCTTTGCCACTGCCGACTCTTGGCCTTTCCCCATCCCGAGACCGATCCTCGTGGGAGCCCCAGTGATATTTCTGGTGAAGCTGTCTCAGGTCGGTCAGTGGCTTAAACTGCCCGCTCTGTCATAAGACTTTCGAGGACGGCTAGTATTAAAAGAACCTGCGGCAGTGAAACCGGTTTCTGTGACCTAGACTCCCAGACGTCCTGTCGAGGACCCCGTCATGACGGTCGATGGTCCCAGGCTTATATTTGGACTGTGCACCACCACCGTGTGCTGCATTCTAACACGTCTCGAGGTCATACATTCTGCCGCCGATGCATTCAGGACTGCATGGGCTTTGTGCCGGCTTACCCCGCCGCTGCACTTGTCTTGTCGAAAATCCTGTCTCTGCAGCACTGCAGCTAGGACTTTTTTATGCAGCATGCTTCAAAGTCTGGGGCGGCTCCTCTGCCAAACTCGCCAGTGAGTGGCCAGCCGTTACTTTCCAAGCTGCTGATGCCCAATCTTGCTGTTGGCAACGTGCCGGCAATTCCGACATGAAGTAGCCATTAACTCTGACAGGAGCAGTGGGATGGTTCTTTGCATGTGCCACCAGCTGGCTAAGGCAAAGTGCTGACGTCCATCCGCGAGAATGTGAGGCCCTTCGTCAGCAATCATCGCCAATCACCAACACCCGGAACTCCAATTTCGCTCCTAGCTTGTGGGCTTGAGGGGTGCCACCATCTGGAACTTCCCGAGAGTAGGTCCACGTAGCAGCATCCGATGCAATTTCGCAGGCAGCTATGTTTCTTGCAAGATGTGGCAAGTTCTTTCGGCTTCGGTCAAGCCACACGCGTAAGGCCGGCCTGGATACAGGTGGAGCAGGTGGGCTGCTCAAGTAGGACATGGTACTCGTAGGACGGGATGACGAGGAGAAGAGCATCAGGGTCGGCGTTGGGGCAGGGGCGGGAAAATGCGATCCCTGAGTGTCTCAGCTATGCTAGGAACGGGAAGCTTTGCGCTTCGAACTGCAGCAGCGAAGCGCGGAGCTGCTACAGGCACCCGCAGATCCCGCCAGTCTCTGTGAGCCCGCTACTGTCTCACAGTCTTCACCCCACCAAATCGTGAGGTGAAGACGAGCACAGAGGGTCAATCGAAGGAGCTCCAGCTGCATGCAGATGAGATCAACTCTTGTGTGCAAGAGTGGGGAGATTGCAGAATTGTAATCGTTGGCTTCTTAACCCACACCCAAACGCGTGTGCGGCATGCTGAATCTCGGAAGTGCGATGCATCTAATCTCTGCAGTGGCAAAAGCCGAGGAACTAAACGATGCGATGCTTGGCCAAAGAACAGCCACTAGTTGTATGCGGCTATCAAGAGAGTGTTGATGCTGCTTCTGTAACCTGTGCTTGATGAACACATGGAACATCAAAGTGCCAAGGGAGCTGAAGGCTGCCACCTTGACAGCCAAACTGCAGATGACGGAGGAGAACCATAGAAAACAAGAACTCGACAAGCAGTTGAACAGGCCTCTTCGGCTCGTCTTCAAAGGTCCATTCGGCAGAGCATGCCGTGATTCGGGGATTCGGTATTCGAAGGCCGACTGAAGTGGTTGCCTGCTGCACGTCCTGCCAAAATCCAGAGTGGCGTTTTTGGTGAAGGAGGAAGCACGCGCTGCACGAGGACTCTTGTGTCGGAGCACTGGGTGCTGTTCATTACAATTCATTTCACAACCATTAGACTAGTCGTTTACCTGGGCAAGTCCTGAACAACTTCATGCATCGAGAAAGTGGCAGGGTCTGGTCGTGGTTTCAAAAAAAGGAAGAGGGAGGAAGTAGCGCTTAAAGCTCCAGGTGTGCGACTTGCGGGCTTCGAGTCTGACCGAAGAAAGAGCATTGTAGTCTGAGGCTACCTTCAGCTACCTCCTGCGCGCTCGCTTGCACGCGAGAGTGTCGCCCAAGCACGTATGACTAGGAAGCACCTGCAAAAGCAGAGCGATGAAGTTTGAAGACAGACAAGGCTCTCAAATTGAACTAGTTCTGGATTCCGGCGGCGAACGAGGAAGCAACAGCCGCTGCCCTGTATTTACAATTTAGCCTCTTAATGTTTCTCCTCGATGCCATGGTGGCTCCTTGCAGCTGGTCTGCTGTGCTTTGCCGGCCTTTTGGTCGAGGCCATCTCCGTGCGCTGCGAAGGCCTCGGGTACTCAACTGAATGCTGGCTGACTGGAGTGCATTCGAGCCCAAGCTTTCAACACTTAATTATCCTTTTCGTGCCTTAATGGGGGGGAATGCACTCGTTGACAAAACAAAGTGAACAAGTGTGCAGGGGGAACCACTCTATGTTTGGGTGGTCTAATGTTGAATACTACAGCGCATCCCGTGGCTTACTTGTCGAGTCCTTAGGCGTCCCAAAGTCTGCACCGTAGGAGATATCTCCGCACAGTGATTAATACCCCTTTTGCATTAGATATCATGTCACATCGCATCGTACTGTTACAGACTTACAGATATCATACTGTTGTTGCAGTTAGATATCATATCGAAACTGAACCACATGCGAAACACAGTTCCCAACACGTTTTACGTCCCCTCAAAGCCCCACAACACATGGGAGGCCACTAGGCCGGGGGACCTCAACAGTCCCCCAAGCCCAATGAAAGAAAGAGCAAGAAAGAAACAACAACTTGTGAACAACATACTCACCCTTGAAGAAAAGCTCGCAAAGTTGGAGCACCAAGCGGGGACGTCATGCACAAACCACGCCGTGGGGCGCATAGCAGCGGATTCCAGCAACCCGAAACCAACCAACGACACCACAGGCAGAGCTCGGGGCAGACCTGGTCAGAACGCAGACACAGACAGCGACACCGACACGGACACGGACACAGACACAGACACACGCACAGAGTCGCACCGCGAGACGAGCCGGGGGTGTGGGAACTGGTGTGGGAAGGCTGAGACAGCGAGTTGCACAAGTTCTTTTTGGCAGACGGTCGCGATTTTGTTGCGTGCTGCGAGGGTCAGGATTGGCGGTGTGGCAAGGCCCAAGCAGCATTTGATCCAGCTTCCGTTCGAGATACGGTGGGTTAGAGGGTCGTCTCACCCGGACCGGGATTCCCAACTTCTACAAAAATCGCAGGGGAGTTCTGCCGGTTGGCGGGGGTTTGAGGGCCTGAGTTGAAGTGGAGTACTTTGAGAGCTCCACTTCCCGGTCTAAGAGCCAGCACCCTGTGCCCCGCTGCAAGGAACCAGGCATCATTGTGTTTTCAAGGTCCAGTACTGTGTGCGCGTGGACGTGATCCGGAAGCAGCGGGACAGAACTGATGTCGGATTGCTAAAATCCACATCACTCACCGGCCGCGTCTGGTGAAAAGCCCCTGTGTGCTGTCGGGTTGGCTGGGACAGCGGATTAAACAATATCACCCCTCCGAAAGAATGCCTTGTGCGGGGGTGACGGGGGGGGGGGGGGGGGAGGCATTAAAAAGCCTTGTGGACCCCCGGAGTGCCTTGTAGGGAGGCATCATAGTTTCAGAGCGATGGGTGTGTTAGCGAGTGGCAAAAACCTACACCCAGAAAACCTACACCCTGAAACCGACACACCCAAACCTAACCCAGGAGCATGCAGAAACTCAAAATCCAGAATCCTTGAGGAGCCCCTAAACCCATAAACCCCTGCACGCAGAAATTCTGAACCCTTATGTCACTTACGTCTCGCAGAAAGCCCAGAACCCCAAACGCAGAAACCCTAAACGACCCTAAACCCAGAAATGTCCGAGTTGTGAGAGTGTAAACCCAGAAAGCCCTTGAACCCAGAAGCCCAGAAGGCCAACACCTCGCCTGTGAGCTTTGTTCTCTGCCATGCGAGAGGGAAAAAAGAAGGCCAAAACCCCCAGAAACCCTGTACCCCAAGCGCATGAACTCAGCAACTGAAACCCAAAATCACTGAACCGAGAACCGCTGAACCCAGAAGCCCTAACCCAGAAACCCTAAACACCTGTCGGACACTTATCGCCATGCCTGCTTTTGCGAGTGTGTGAGTCGAAACCCTAAACCCTAAACCGTGCATTTGGGGGACGGGACAGCTGAGGCCTTTCTTGACGCCCAACACGCAGACATTCCAGAGCGCGGAGTCCATGGAGCAGGCCATTGCAGG
>CAJNDV010003404.1:0-10901 GCA_905221635.1 Symbiodinium sp. CCMP2456
CAACAGCAACAGCATCAGCAACAGCAACAGCAACAGCAACAGCAGCAGCAACAGCAACAGACCATCATCCCGAGCAAGCAATATTGCACGAGACATCGTATCTAATCATCCCACATCGGACGCCGTTGTGCGTCTCCATTTGGGTGAAAGCCGCAACCTCCCGGTAGTTCTCGGTTGATTTCTCCAGTGCCTCGCCCCCTGCTGGGTGGGTGAGTCAGTAACTGAGTGGGCCCCTGCTGTTCGGTAAGGACAACATTATGGTGCAACATCACAGCTGCCAGATGCCACCTGTGTCTCCGGCGATGATGCCGCCGGAGGCAGCGGACCACGGCGCTGACGGCATTGATGCGCCTTTGACCGAGCCTCCCTAGCCAGGTGAAGCTCATCGACTTCGGATTGGCGATGATCACCAGCCACGAGGTCTTGGGCCGCTCCGGCTCAGTGATCGGCTCTGCGGACTACTTGGCACCAGAGGCAAATTGTGGGACCGCTTGTGCTTTCGGGGACAGTGGGTACACTTCGGCAAGGCCGGGCATATCAGCAACCTCCCGGCTTCCGATGTCTGGAGCGCCGGCATGGCTTCTCGGATATTCTTGGCTTGACTTGCAGAAGCTCCGTGCTTGTCCGTCTCCGGGCCTTCACTCGAACCTGTGGTTCTGCGATTGGGGTGTGATGCGAAGGTGCTACATGCCATGCTGTGCGGCAGCCTGCCGAAGTGGGATGAGAACACAAAGGACGCTGCGGCAATGCCTCTTTCGCTTGGCTTGAGACGCCCCTTCCCTGGGACTGGAAGGAATTGGATTTCGAGACTTCGATCTACAAGTCCTTGTCTTCCTCAGCCCGAGACTTGTTGAAAGGCCGCTTGCCTAGCTTCTCATGCTCTGTCAGAATGCCAGCAGGCAAAGAGAGGGGCCTCGTGCGACATTGTGCGGACTCAGGCCTCCTGGTCCTGGATCCCTCCCTACGGCTCCAGGCAGCAGCGGCCCTGGGGCACCCGTGGACACAGGGCCTGGAGTCGCGAACACCCAAGGCTCAGCGCAGTTAGGATTGCAGGTCCGTTCCTTGGCGTCGTGTCTGCAATTATGCAGGACTTGACACCAACACTGGTGCCTTGCCTGCACAAGCGCAACAGCACCGGCGCACGGGTATTTCGCGATGTGAATCGCGCAGCGTTGTTTCACCGAGACGTCCTTTGTGGCCTTCCACCGCAGTGCCAAGCTGCGGCGCGCTGCGCTGGCAGCTTTAGCCACGCAGCTCACGAGCTGGCAGCTGCGGGTAGGGGCCCCTGCGGGTGCCCTGATTGTGTTTCTCCGTCGCTTCTGAAGCTGGAGCCCTCTCCAGGATCTTCGGGAGCAGTTCTTGTTGGTCGACGCAAACGGCAACTCGACTCATTGCAGAACTAGCTTCAAGGCTTCTCGAATGCATGCAGATTCATCGCCTGGCATGAGCAGCTTGGCACTGCTCAGGCGATGGCCGGATTTCGAAAGAGGATTTGACAATGTCTATCGCACTTTCATCTCCAGGCATTTTCAAGTGAATAAGTCACGGCAGTAAATCGTTTCTGGCGAACCTCCTCATTATGAAGCTGCGACCATTTGTCTCTCTTGAATCCGCCGCAGTTCCGTCTCGCTCTCTCTCTCTCTCTCTGTCTCTCGCTCTCTCTCTCTCTCTCACTCTCCCTCCTCTCCAGCTCTGTTCACCGTCTCTTTGTCGGCCGTTGAAGGTGGCGCGGCTGAAGACGTGCGAAGCTGGGTCGAGGCGATATTCGACTCTGCCTCTTGCCTACAAACCCTCCATGCCAATCGTGGAAGCCGGATGAAGTTGACAGCTCACAGGTTGGGCCATTGCACATTCCATCCTTACATCGTACTGGTGTGAGCCAGTGTGAGCAGGTTGATCTCTGGGTTCCACACCAGGCCCAAAACAGTAACAGCTTTACTTCCTTTGAAGTTGCCAGCTGTGCCAAGGTGTTTCTTGAAGGTGATCGACACATCGAATACACTGCTACTCGGTTGCGTTGCTTTACTTGTCAGACAAGGTCGGGAGCCCCCACAGTTGTCACATTGCAGGCACATCAAGAATCAAGACACTGGTTCTATTCGGGCCTGGCAAGTAGGTGCGTGGCAAGAGCTTTGTCGTTTTTTCCTTCCACGGACATTGAGGAATGGTTGGCAGCCGTACTGCAGCAAGGTCACTGTGTCTCGGAGGAGCCCTAGATCTAGATGCCGCAGAAGTCGGATGTTCAGGCTTGAGTTCTAGACTCCAAGGTAGAAACCACCTCCCCCAACAACAGCAAACTTTCGGCGCAGACTTCGTTCGCTGTAGCCCTGCCTCCAGGAGGCTGTGCGAGCCGCCTTCCGCATCTTCGACACAGATGGTGAATTGCCCAGTCATGCAGTGAGATTGTTTGCTTGTACCTGCAAGTCAGAGCAGGATGTACCAATCATAGTCATGCACTTCAACTCTCCTTTTCAGTGAGTTCCGCCGAGGTAGGCGAGACCCGCAGCCCAAACCCCAACGTGGCTCCGAAAGGATCTGGGTCATTCCTCGAAGCACGAAGAAGGTTCTGTCAAGTGCAAGACAACAAAACCGAACAGGGAAAAGGCTTTCTTCCTTTTTTGGGCAGCCTTTGCGGTCAGTTTACGTTGTGGCCCGAGGCGACGGCTATATCTGCCAGGGCGAGCTGGGGCAGGCCAGGCCCTTGTAAAAAGAGCTTCATTGCTGTCGCAGAGAGCTCTGGTTCAGGACGGGATAAGCTTAAGCGCACGGGACACTTCCTGCCATATTCACTACTGTATGCTTTCCTCGAAATCTGGACAGAGGTGGCAAAGCATCTCTCCCACGTTCGCTTCTGCAGATCCTGTGGAAGCTACTAAAGTTATTAGATCTTGCATGAGTGCTGCAAGAGAGTCTGATCTCGCAGGTGCTTGCACAGACGCCCGAGGAGGTTGCCAGCTTCTTCTCCGACTTTGACACGAACGGTGACGGTGCCCCATGGCTTTCAACAAGTCGCAAGAGGGTCCATCCTTTCTGGTGCCGAGTCTCCCGATATTGGCGAGAAGCAGATCTGCCTTGCAACAGCCCAGGTGTTGGACTTCAACGAGTTCAAAGGTATTTTTGCTGGAGGCTGATTCATGAGCCTATAAGCCTATAATGTTGTAATGGCCAAACCAGGGGACCTTCTATAACTTTTTTCCGGTGAATTTTCAGGATTTTGCAAATTGTGGTGGTGTCCTATGTAATGCGCATACACATCGGCCGGATCTAATGACCCCTGAACTGCACTACTACTGCTGTTCTGCTGTGCTGCTGTACGACTCTGTACAACCTTCTGAAAAGCCTATCTCCCACAGAGCGAGGCTCCCACACCTCTCTGAAGAGCTCCCGCCCTCGACAGCCCCACCACAAGAGGAAATCCGGAACCCCACTTTCATGCCCCCGGGAAATGGTGGGGGAAGGGGGCCCCACTAAACCCAGTGCACTTTAGTCGCTTGCCTTGGCTTGTTGCTGCTGGAGCCAGCTTCGCCCTCGAGTTGCAGAGGTGACAAAGACGAAGCCTCCGTACACTTCAAGCTGCATTCTCCGTGTTGCCACAGCGTGGTGTCACTGTGAGCACACAGGCCGGGACACAGGGTTTCACGGCTCGTGCAAGCACCAGTTCGGCGAGCTTACTTTGCACGGCAGGTCACAGACTGATCGCGCCTGCGGTGTGCCGGGAAGTTTTTTGAGGAAGACGTCAAGACTTTGATTTTAGAGGTTGCCAAGACCTTCGGCGAAGTCGGGCCGAGCCGGCTAGACAAGTCCTGTGCTTTCCTGATGAGGGCAGCAGGGGGCCATTACGATCAACCGGGTTCAGGGCCTTTTCCCAGCAGATTTGGCTGAGACCATCAGGAATGCTTTCTTTTGGTTTTAATATTTTGTGAAGAGTCTTCCAGTCGAGCTGATGCTTAACTGCTGCAGCCATCCTTTTGATTCTGTGGGGTTACAGGCACGTGTGTGCCGACTTGTATGAAGCATGTCCAAGTGGATCAAGTAGGCGATAGTCTTTGGGTTACAAAAAAGGGCCGCTTTCCCATCTCAATGCCAGCTCAGAAATTAATGTGCATGCCTGGCCGACGACAAAGATGTGGCAGCATAGCCGAGTGTATGTGTGGTGTTGCAGCTGGTGACCATTCTGCTGATGTTCGGATCATCCGGAATCTCTTTCGCTGCTCACGCTGCAGCGTAGCTGCATCTTTTAGCTGTTGGCCCAGTACTGTACAGGGCTTGGGCATTCATGGCACATCGCTGGTTTGCGACATGATTTTCCACCCCTTGTACCTACAGGTTTCAAAAGTTCGAGTAGGTTATGTTCCCTGTGCGCACCAGTGGCATCCTGCGGAGTGAGCTCCTAACAAGACTGGCTCTGGGCGTGGGGGAAAGTTTTGTCCTGCCTCCTCAAAAGGACGGTCAGGTTACAGTTTCTGCTACAAGGCTGTTACCACCCCTGCCAAAGCAGGTAGGTGTGCCTCCCGCGCTTCCCAGCAGCGGCAAAAAGGTAATGAGGTTCGCCTGCTCTTGGGATTTTGTCTTGTAAGTCAGTGACACCTCCAAGCGAAGGCTCCAGCTTTGCCGGCGCCTGCGATCTACCAAGGGCTGCAGTCTTACCTCGCAGGTGCTGGTCCGACAAAGCCTCAACACTGCCCCCGAGTCAGGAAACCGCGTGATGTGCGGCCGCGGCCACATGCAAACTCGGGGACACAAGGCATGCTCATGTTCTTTGGGATGATCTAGTAAACTCAAGCATTTTGCGACACAGATGTTGGCCCCACGCTTGCTGGCAGATTGCTCTCCCAAGTGCGAGCCGGGTGCATCAGGCTAAGAAGCGTCAATCATGTCGTTGGGCGGGCAGTACCTAGGTGGGTGGCATGTTGACACGCAGGCTCCACAGCTGGTGAAACGCTGTCCACGAATCCGTGATTCTGGCATGGTTGGAGCCTGTGGGATACGCTATGACGCCTATCACTTTGCATGTCGTGGTTGGTTGTGCGTCTTTCGACCATCGATGGCTATCCGCGTCATCATCCATAACTTTGGCCTTCAACATAGTCAGCATCAACATCATCATCCTACTACTACTGTACTGCTGCTACCACTACTACTGCTGCTGCTACGGTACCACCACCCCTACCACCGCTACCACTCCTACTACTACTTCTGCTACTACTACTACTACTACTACTACTGCTACTGCTACTGCTACTGCTACTGCCAGTACTCCCGCTTCTCCCACTACGCCTACTGCCACTCTCACGGCCTCTGCTGCTGCTCCAGCTCCAGCCACTGCTGCTGCTGCTACTGCTGTCACTGCAGCTGCACGATGAAGCTGACGACGACGACTGACTATTGCTGCTACAATCTGATCTCTCTCACCAAGACGACGACCACCGCTACTATTGATCCCGGAGTAGGCTCAGACAGACTAGCCGTAGGCTGCGACAACCTGTCCCTGCTGATGGCCCGAGCTTTGGTACCACCACCTTCACCATCTTAGCAACGCAAGAAGCTTTCAAGCAGAAGTTTTGGAAACACATCCAGGGCCATGGCCAGCTCCTTCGACTGCGTGGGGGACACGCTCGCCGTTCCGTCGGAGACAGAGGCAATGAGACATGTCTCGATGCAAAGTAGCTTTAGCTTTGCAGTAGGAGTCTACAGCTGAAACGCTCCAGTGCTACTTTCAGCTCTCGTCCCGCCATGCCCGTTAAGATCAGTTGCACATAGCTGCAGTGGTAGTTGCTGTCCGAAGCGGAGGAACACTCGGATGCGATGTCCGCCCTGCAGGACGAGTTCGAGCCTTGTGCCGCTGTTAGCATGCAGTTAAGGCTGTGCAACTAGCTAGCGCTGACATTTAATAGTCGCCGCCCTATGTACTGATGGGCACCGCAACACTAGCTCATTTGTCATGATTTGTGCTCTTGTTGCACAAGTTGTCACTTCTCAGCCCCGGGATCTTTCTCACCCCCACCTCCGAGCCTCCCAAATCTGCCAAGCTCTGCGAAAGGCTTCAAAGCCGCAGCCGCAAACATCTCCAAGTTTCAGGGCTGTTTTAGGGTAGGCACTTCGTCAACACCAACTCCCAGCCACACTTTGGATAAGCAATGCCGTTGGCTTTCAGAAAGCGATTGTGCTGTTTGATCGTCTCGGCTCCGTGAGGCAGGCCGTAGCCGCCGTAGCCGTAGCCAAGGCCTTGTAATTCAAAGGCTCGGAATTGGCAAAGCTGGTAGCTCTGCATACCAGCAGTGCGCAGCAAGGTGTGCGAGACCCACTTCACACGCAGTTTAAAATCTGCTAGTAGATGATCTGACCCTGTCGTGTATCAGAGTAGGATCATTCCCCCAAACATGGCAACTGACGTATTCCAGCTTGCGCCTTCCGGAGGGCTTTGCATTTTCATCCCTGCGTTGCTCGGCCCAGAGGCATCTTTGGAAGAGCTGGACCACTACGGGCAAATGGCCCATGCTGCGCGCCAGACTTGGCTGACAAACACCACCTCCTTCGTGATTCCTGAGCAGGGTGCGGAGGCTCCAGGATTGCTGGAAAAGCTCGCCGGCTTGCCAACCACAAGGCTCACGGCACGTGGCCTCACGGGCCGGTCCTTGAGGGCGATGCTCTTCTGGCGCCACATCGTGTCCTTGTTAGAAGAAGGCGGCGGCACAGGCAAGTGTGACTGGGTCATGAAAGTACCGGTGTGGAGCTACGTGAACGCACCAACGCTCAAAAGTCGCCTCGACTGCTTCAATGCATCGGAGACCTTTTTTCTCGGCGTGCCCACAGTCGCGTACAGCCCCGGCGAAGAGCCTTTCATGTTTCCGAATCCGTGGGGTGGCACAATCATTAGCCGAGGACTCTTGGGGCATGTGGCTGCTTGGACGGACTACTGTATGAGGTATGCGGAGACGACGGACACACCCTATGGCTCCGACAGCTTCTTCGATGACTACACCTTTGCCATGTGTCTGAGTGACTTGGGGCGCCTTGTGGCTAGTAACTACGCCGACATGGAGGGGAGCTTTATTTTATTTGACCGGCCCAATCATACCATGTCTAAGTTTGAGACTCATCCAGATACGCTGAAGCAGTGTCTACTAGTCGTGGGAAGGCTCGACACTACGGAGCAAGTTCTGCGCGTTCACGATCGGGTGTCGTGGTCAAAGTGGCACACAAGCATCCCGTGTATAGGTGAATCACAGATGGGCAAGTTCAGTATTTCGGATGCCTACGGGAATTCCAAAGAGTATTACGAGGAGCGCATTCGCTTGGCTTTGTATTACTGCAAGGCACCCGAGTTTGTCTACCTAGAGAAGTCTTTGTCGCAGCGCTTACATGGCCTAGACCCTCGTGCAGGGCAGGGTGCCCTAGCCACACCAGTGCCCGGTCCCCCAAGAATGCGAAGACACCTCTGCATCTTTGTGCCTTCAAGCGCGCGAAAATTGCGTTTCATCGAAGCAGCAGAAACGGCCTGGCGTGTGTGGGGGACGAGCAATACTTTCTTCGTCAGCAAACAGCCTCTCTCCGTTGTGCTCGATGGCCAAACATTCCTGCTAGAAAATGACATTGACACGGATTACGCGCACTTGCCTGTCCGAACATTCCTTCTTTTTGAGGCTCTTGGCCAGCCCGAGTGGGTAAATGCCTGCGACTGGTACATGAAAGCTGATGCAGACAGTTTCCTGAACGTGCCGCTGATCGAGCAGCGACTGCGATGCTTCGATCCGTCTGACTTTTGGTTTCTGGGCGTGCCACAGGTCGCACACAGTGCCAGGGGTGCAATGACGAGATTCGCATCTGGCGGTGCCGGTTATATGATATCAAGAGCTTTGCTACCAAAGCTGGCGACATGGGCTCCGTTTTGTTTGCTACAGCTGTTGCAGCATGCCGGCGGAACAGGTATGGAGGACGTTTCCCTCGCCGGTTGCATATGGAAGTGGGGGCACATAGATGTTGTAAGCTATGCTGACTATGAAACGGAGGTTATCACCAGCGAAGCTGCGCTCAACCGAACGAGGGTGACACACACGCATCTGCCCGGCGAGAAATTGGCAGTTCCACCCTGCGCTATGGTGGTGCACTCTGTGCGGCCTGAAAACCTCGAAACAGTGGCTGCCAACATCAAGAGTTCCTGGCAGCAGCGAGATTCCGGCAAGTGTATTCCGGACCAATCGCGATTGATGCAGGGTGCTGCAACCTTGCTATCCCCCGAACTCAGCCATCTGGACATCGAGGCCTCGAGGCTGGGAAACACCTACCACTGGGCTGTTTATGGCGAGAAGGAGTATGAGGTGCTGCTGGCATGTAGCCAGCAACAGGCCGCAGATAATAGCACCTTGTGACATGCTGACTCGCGTTAAGGACTAACTTCTGTCGATGTGCAACTGCGGTCTGAGCAGACTGAACCCTTGCGCATCCGTGTGACCTGTAAGATTAAGCGCTCTCGCTCTCGACGGTGGATCATGCAGTTACCTGTGGTCAACGACGCAGACGCTGCAAGACTGGGCGGGCGGCCTTGCCACGTCGGATGCACGAAAGGCAGACCGAGATAGGTCCTTGCTCAGACGCTGGCAGCTAAAAGGGGGCGGCTTCCACCACGGCGCGTCGTGCAAGTCCTATGTTGAGTGTTGAGAAGTGAACCTGGGTTCCAAGGTTGAAGCTACTTGCTTTTGAGGCCAGCGCTTGGGTTTGTGTGTATCATGTCGGCCTGCACGCATTCTGAAAGGCACAGCGGCAACGCCGCCAGAGCATTAAGATGCACGCCGAGCTTGGGCAGGTGCCTAGGCAAGACCAAGAGGCAAGGCATGGAAGAGTTAAGCAATGTAGGCTTCGATGCAGGTGCTTGCACGCACTCTCTCACAGCACAAGATCTCTTGCGACCTCGCATGGACCTGAGGCCCTGGCAAGCCTGGAGGAACAGCGACTGCAGCATGGCCATGCCGAGGAGGATGGGTGCCATCTTCGGCGTCGTTTTGCGGCTGCCATTGCATCAACGGCCTCCCAAACATAATCCTGACGATCTCAGCTCGAAGTGAGCTAAGCTAAGCAAGAGCAAGCACCGTTGCAGGGCGACGGGGAAGGGCTCCCGAAGCTTGCCAAGCCCCTCCGCTCGAACCGCTCTCCCAAAGGAGCTCTGGGCACATCTCCAGGCCGACGCTTTGTGCCCGCAGAGAAGCACATGCACAGAGGTCGAAGTTCTGCCTGCTTCACTCGGCTCAAGCATGTCTACGGGTCTCCTGGACAAGAGCGATAAGATGAGGATTCGTCAGCGCTTCACTTTCCTTGAGTTTCTCGATGAAGAGGATGTGCAACCATCCTTGAGGCGATCTTGGAGCCTTCCTTGGTCCTTGGCTCCCTGTCCTTCCTCTGCCGAGAACCTCTGCAACATGCGAGCGGCGAGCCACAGTGCGCCCGGTGAAGATGCCATGAGCTCAGACGACTCAACACCGATGTCCGAAGTCTTCTTGGCAAGCGTGTGCGACTTCGAAGCGCTTAAGAGCTTTTGGCGGCGGCTGAGGTGCACGCCGAGGAAGCCTGCGGGAAGATCCTGCGTCCGGCAGATGAGCAGCACAGTAAAGGTGCTGGCAGCATCGGCCATCCTCTGTTGTGTTCTCGACCGTGTGTTCACATTGTCAAGCGCGGTGTTTGTTCGCTACCAGATTGCGGCTTTTGTCATTTGCCTCATCGAAACCGTGAGCAAAAGCTTACCAAGAAAGCCCGGGCTCTCGCTCAAAGCATGCCAAAGTCTGATTTCATCAGAATGAGTTGGAGGCTCTTGCATGGCAAGCTGCTCGAAATTGGGCAAGAGGCTGTGCAGACCGTGCATGCGATCCTTTCGGAGGAAATGCTGAAGGAGCATGACGAAGCCATTCTGAACAAGGTGGCGCTGAGCGCGAGGCAGGTCCAGAAGCTGCAGAAAAGCATCCAGGACACGGGCATGAACTTGGCATCGCTGCTGATGTTTGCTGCGCGGCGCTCCTGCGATCACACCAAAGATCGCCTGCGCGATGTCGTGGAACAGATGCGCGTTCAGGCGACGGAGCAGTGAGGCGGAAGCCGCTGCTGAGCTGGAGTGTCACCTATGCTAGTTATAGCTCGAAGGCCTCACGGCTTAGTAACTTAGAGTGACAGATGGCTGGTACGCAAGGCAGAACGCCGTTGTTGGCAGGCCATCGCAGAGAGCCTGAAGTACGAACCCCCTCCCCCTCCCCTCAGATAGGGTCCAATTTAAAAGTTAAATGGCATGCAGCACGTTTCAAGAAGCCAAGATGGCAGTTGCACGGATTCCGAGAAGCCGTTGCACCAACGAGTGTCCGGTTTGAAAGTGATCTCTGTTCAGGAATGCAGGCAAGTGCCGAGAGTGTCATGGGGCCGGCAGCCAGAGGCTGAAGGCCCTGCATTCCTGAAACATCCGGTCGCCTCTTTGAGAATTTGAGGCTTCAGCTCAAAGTCGCTTTTGTTAAACGGCAACCAATGCTCCCCTTGTCTTTTCCTGATGCAGCGCCCTGGCTTGCAAAAGCGCTCGGGCCTTGTTTCTCTGCGCATCTCTACGCGGCCCTCAGCGCAACACGAGAATTCAGAGCCGACATGGCAGGTCCAAGAACGCCGGCAGCGGGACATGCAGGCGGCATTTGCGAGTCCATGTCCATGCAGGGCAGGGCATTCAGAGGTGTTGTGAGTTGACTGAGCTCAAGAACTTGAGGGCGAAGTCCAGAGCGCCTTTGCCGAGCTGGCTGCCCTGCAGCCAGGACTGGCGACCACCGAAGGTGCGATTAGGGCAGGAGTATGGCTCTGCATGGTAGGTAGCTTGGCTTGCTCGCAGGATCGCAGCCGTCGGTCGAGGCAGCCGGTATTCTCAGCAGAAGGGGTAAAAT
>CAJNDV010003411.1:0-10885 GCA_905221635.1 Symbiodinium sp. CCMP2456
TATGGCCGCAGGGTTGTTTAGGTATAAATATACATATGTGCATGTGGTGGTGTTTGATACCATCTATTTATCTATCTATCTACCTAGCTACCTAGACCTGTCTGGCTATCTGTCTGGCTGTCTGTCTGTCGGGCGATCTGTCTGTCTGTCCTGTCTATTCGTCCGTCTATCTATCTATCGATCTACCTATCTATCTAGCTATCCATCTACCTATCTATCCAGCTAGCTACCTCTCTGTCCCCATCTCTCTCTCTCTCCATCTCTCTTTCTGTTTATCTATCTAACTGCTTACTTATCTATCCAGCATTATCTAACTATAACTATCTATCTACCTAATTCTACATAAAGAACTCCCAGGGATTGCTTTAGGGTTTCGGGCTTCTTCGTTTTCTTCTTCTAGGACCTGACCATAAGCCGCAAGGGCTATCCCTTCCTAATGAAAGTGGCTACATGGACCCTCAGGAATTGCTTCAGGTTTAGGGTTTAGGGTTTAGGGTTTAGGGTTTAGGGTTTAGGGTTTAGGGTAAACCCTAAACCTAAACCCTAGACTAGGGCTGCCTTGTTCAGGTGGCTACAAGTTGGAGTCAGCGAGAGCATGGATCGCGTGTTGAACCTCCGGCCCCGCTATCTGAGGCATGCCCGAAGCCCTCAAGAGCGTTTCATGTTCCTAGGCCCTCAAGACTACAAGCCCTACATGTCCTTACATCCTGTTTAGCATAAGCATGCTACAGCCTTCAGGGGTCGGGGCTTCGGCTGGAGTTAGGAGATGGCTTCGAGATGTTTCCCAGTTGCCCAGCTTCGGCTGACCTCTGAGGTCTAGGGTCCGGGACGTGCTTTGGGGTTTCAGCTTAAGGGTCAGTGCGGGTTGCAGAAAGAGTCGCCGGCTTACAATGGGGCTTCCGTGCAGCAGTGTGTTCTATTCACTGACCTTTCGGCCCGGAAGTTCGGGCAGTTAATGTGGTGTTAGAATCCCCTAACCTTCGGGTTTAGGGTTTAAGAGTTTGGGGTTTAGGGTTTACAGTTTCACAACTCGGACAAGCCAGGCGAGGATCCATAAGTGCTCAGGCCGGCGTGAAAACAAGTTGAGTGCATGCCTGCGACTATGCAAACACAGTTTTCAAATAACTTCTCATTATTTTAACCTCATCTTCTCAGTGCTTCTTTAGTAGATACTATTTAGTAGAATATTTATCTAAGGCCCGATATTATCTATTCGGAAATGAACGGGGTCTGAATCAATCAGATCATACTTTCAAATCTTATTACTAAAGATTCCCAGACGCCCCGTCCCAAATTTTATATAAATCGAAAATATAGATAAAAGAAAATAAGTCAAAAACCTACGAATTGTATTTATAACGTATATACAAATCTAGCTTCAGATTAACTACTAAAATATCGATGCTTCAATAGAGAAAATTGTATCCCAACCATAAGCAACTACTTTATCCAACTTAAAATGAAAGCAACGTAGTAAAACAACGTAGATGGTCCGTGGTCTCAGAAAAGAAGTTCTCATGCTCCGACAAGTATTGCTCGTGATTTTCAAGAACCGCCTCGATCCATCCAGGTGTGCTTCGCTTCAATATCGTATTCGTTTCTGATACGTTTTCAGCCTTGTGCGAACTTCTGCAAATGCCCGCGAAGCTGCTTCAATAGCCTGCTCTTAGCTACTGAAAAACTGTTGGGCAACGGCTTCAGCGCAGAGCGCTTTCGCCCGCCCTTGCGCTTCGGGCCCTTGAGCACTTGGACGGCCTGCGTGCGCTTGCGTTGGCGTTTGCCAAGCCTGGCGTGCATGGATGGCAACAGCCGCCGTTGTTGCTACGACGGTCGCACGCGTTTGTGAAACGATTTTTTCCAGATTCCCACCACAGGCCCGCGAGAAGTCCTGCCTTGATTCAGACTTACTCGGGTCGTTGGCCGCCTAACACATGCAGTAGGCAAGCCACTACCACGCACCAATAAAAGCGCCTGTCTGCTCTTCGCTGATGGTTTGGCCTTGTTCTGCTCCCCCTTCTTCCTTCCACGGCCCTGGATCTCAAGGGATTGCTCTTTGCTGACCTGAATCAAAGATCAACGGAAAAGCAAGAACCCAAAAATTAGCAAGACCAAACCGAACCCCAGTGAAACATGAACACAACCAGCTAGGACACATTAAATCATCTTGCACAAGATAATCAGCCAAACAACCCACTCAAACCACAGGCATTCAAGTTCTGCGAGTTAGGCTCTCACCTTCATCCCTAAGGTCCACAGAGAACGAATAATGAAGCTAAGATCAACCCCAGATGAAGGAGGGAGAGAGGGCTAGTACTACGCTACTCACAAGAGCGTTTTAGCTCCAGTTGACTGGTTCTAGTTTCGAACTCAGACAACATGTTGAATCTACAACCTCAGTTGGGTGAAACACTTCGCGGCTCAGTACATCTCCATGTCAAGACTGATCAGCTGTCAAAGGAGAACAGGCTGCGAGTTTCGACGTGTCAGCTCCAGCTCTTCGGAGGCTTCCAAAGTGCAGACTCGGAACGGTTAAGTGGGGAGCCAGCGATCCCGAAGGGTACACCAGCTACACACCCACATCCCTTGGTGCGACCGGTCTTGTGCATCCACTGTGTTTGCTGCCCCAGGTCCTGTGATGGCCGAGCCAACGCCAACTTGCAACTCCCACATTTTATTCGCCCCGCGACATCAAGGAAGGATCGGCCTCTTCCCATTTTCAGCCATCGGATCAGCTTGTATCTTCAACAGCTCGCTTATATGACTTTCGCGGTGACTTCCTGGAAGACAGCAGAGCCCATGAGGCCAAGGCACGGTTGTGCAGCAGACACTTTATCCTCAACTCCAGCGCTCTATGCAGAATTCCATGGCAAGGCAGGGTCGCGGGTTAGTGGTTTGCTACAAAAGCCACAAGGATAAAACATCATGGCGAACTAGAATGCAAGGGAAAAACTCCAAGACGAGACCGGGACTACGACGAGGCATCGTCCAGTTAGGACTCATAAGTATGCATCATCAGACATGCCCAGTGCAACAGTGCAGGGAAAGAAAGGCAGTCCAGCAAAGGAAAACAGTCCAGCATCAAAGTCTGCAAACGAATTCATGAGGAGGCACGGAGTGCAAACATGCAACAAAGGCGGGAAATGTGGGAAAGCACGGGGTGGGTGACACACTGTTGGATGGCAAGCAGGACGACGGGGAAAGAACACTGACAGTGCAGCTAGGTTCAGACAGACCAGAGGGTGAAATGGAAGATTGCTTTGCAGATTCCACTTTTGATTGCTGCCAGCTGCGCTCGCTCCGCGATCGCAGAGTGGAGGGACTCCAGAAATGCTCAAAATTAAATGGTCCATAACTCCCCCTATACTACTCAGGCTCCCAGGGCCCAAAATCACCACGGCACAGGCACCCTTTCCGAAGATTTGCGGCATCACACTAGAGGGGAAGAAGCGGGCGGATGACTTGAGTACTTGAGCACACAAATCAGCGGCTTGGGCCAAAATGCCGGAAAGGGTTTAGGGTGTAGGATTTAGGGTTTAGGGTAGGGCTTATAGTTCAAAGTTTAGGGTTTAGGGTACCAAACTTAAACCGTTAACAAAGGCATAGAGAAGGCCATGATCGCCAATTCCTACACCGGCGCCAAAACGACACACCTTTGTTAAAGCCCTGTAAGTTCTGAGTCTGTTAAAACCTTGTAACACTATGAGCCTTCAACGTGTACCAGTGCGCGCCAATGGGTTTGAATTAACCACAAACCTGGGAAACCAACACCATCAAGGGCACTCTAACTCCACTGAAAGCCTAAGTTCAACCGGCAACCCCTTAATTCTAAGGGTACACTTTTTTCCTAACAGTCGGTTTAAGTAAGGGGATCACAAAAATACTAAACCCTAAACCGTACTGAACCCTAAACCCTAAACCCTAAGCCCTAAACCCTAAAACCTAACCCTAAAACCTAAACCCTAAACCCTAAACCCTAAACTGAAAAAGGTATGCTTCCCCTCAACCTAAGACCTTCCGAGCCTTTCAGTGAACCTATGCATACGGCGCTCTAGGGTTTCGGAGTTTAGCGTTTTTAGGGTTTTGGGGGGGATTTTAGGGTTTTAAATTTTTGGGGGTTTAGGGGGGTTTTAGGGTTTTTTGGGTTTTGGAGGGGTTTAGGGGTTTTAGGGCTTAGGGCCTTAGGGGTTTTTAGAGTTAAGCCGTCTTGTTCAAGCCCTCCGTTACGGTATCCTTGGCCTGCAACCCAGCAAAAGCTACGACACGACACCCAGGGGGCGCAGGCAGCTCACGCAACCTGGGCCTATACTTTAGGGCAGACCAACCTCTGACAGAATGCAAAGAAGGCGGGGCTTTCTTGCTTCATTAGAGAATCCTGTAAACCGTCCCTTCCTGAGGGAGAACACAAGTTCAGTCGTGTCGTGTAGTTTAGGGATTGCGCTGAACTCAAAAATGCCTGAACATGAAGTCGGTTGAGCGCTAGTCTGCGGGTCGGAACTTGCAGCAGGAACGAACTAGCAAACGCGGGTTCATGCAACCATAAACAGGTCTATGTTCGACTCTACTGTATAGGTTTCCGAGCTGTGGGTCACTCGCCGAGCCCTTCTGATGACATTGCCCTCCTTCGCTTAAGATTCCTCCGCTTTGCAAAAGGAAAATCTCCGGAGAGCACAAACAATTACCATTGAGGCTTGCGCCTGGTGGTTACCTGAGTGGCAGAAAACCTGCATGTCTGGTGATCCTTCAGTATGATCTCCTTCTATAGTTCCATAACAAGGAGGTAAGCGCCGTGGGTTCTGACGGTTGCTGCAGTAGCACAAACACACAGCGAAATCGATAGATTTAATAAAGATGGGTATAGGTATAGGTACCAGGTGTATAGAGATGCTAATTAAGGTATGTTTAGAGGTTATATTATCCGAAGTATCGACACGTTGATCCGTTTGGTAGCGACGTCTTTATTCAGTTTACAGAAACATGACGCGTACTTCGAAACGAACAACGCCTTGCTAGTCCTAAGCCATACAGCAAAAACACAACGTATCAGTATGAAGTATGAACTGCCCTGGATCTGCACAAGCATACGCAACCCGAAAAGGGCTGCACAGTATATTTTGCCAAGCCTCACAACTATCTATGCCCAAAGCCCCAAGCCCTATACTTCCTACGCCCTAGAGACGATCCTTGACTCAAGGCACTCTTTTGGCTCTCCGGTGGGGGCGTGGGCCCCCTGATCTGCTCTAAGCTGAGGCAAGAGCAGCAAGAGAGTGAGCAAAAACCGCTCGGCTTCTTGTTCATCATAAACCTGACACCCTAAAACTTAAGGCGTAGCGGTTTACCAGTTAGTGCTAGTTGGTGGGTTCCTGGGACCCGAGAAGAATAATCTTTACACTGTGATGTGATGACAGATACATGTTCACTGGTCAGTTACTCAGGAGGCCTATTGCCGTCTCTGTGTGCATCAAGCAGAGATCTCACGGAGCCACCCAAACTTGTCCGGCTCGTCGCCGACCTGCTGCAGGGGTGACTGGTCGAAGCTTATCTCAACAGTCGACTCAACTGTCCAATGTGTCGAGTGTGTAGGAGTCGAGCTTGGGGCGGTGGCTTTGTGCGGTGGTCAGGTCTCACTTCGGCGATGAAGGCTCGAAGGGGGGATCTTGAGGTATGAGGCTGCTCTGCTATAGTTGGCACCAACATATTCAAAAGAAAAGATAACAGAGAACCCTAGTTGGAAAGGCAAGGTAAGGTTTCTGAGCAGATACGGTAAACCCTAAACCCAGTTGGCATAGACATGTGTCGCAATGCTTTACCTGCGCTTTGGGGCTCTCTGCCCACGGATCCTTCACGCCTTTCGCTACAGTTGAAGGATTGCTGAAACCCTAACAGAATCTAAACTCATTGTCTGTCTGGCAAATGTCATGGTTGGGAACCTATGAGCATAAGGAGACAAACATAAACCTTAGCATGAACTGTGGGTCTACGTCGCCAATGTCAGCCATGGTTCTACGCAAGCGAGCTCAAAGAACAAACTCCAATATCCCCTATCCGAAAGGGTCACTAGCTCAAAACCCCAGCCTGCAATGACATCACAACTCATAAGGGCTTGTAAGACTTGGTACGCGACTGCCTGGCAGTCCCTATTCAGCCGAGTATAATAGTTCAGGCGCATGCAGTAACAAAGTAACCTATAGTCTCCATTGTAGTTCCTTTTTGTGGTTTAACCGTTTTGATATTAAGGATCCTATAAGGTAGCCCCAAAAAGGAACTACAATGGAGACTATAGGTAGAAACACTAAAATTGGAACAACTTGATTCTGATGCCCCTCAAGGTGCAGGGAACCCTGGCACCCGAAAATGTATCCTCCTTTAAAGGAGCCCTCGAATCCTAAAGCCCCTAGGCTTACCCTTTACGGGCAAGGGGATCGTCGTCTTGGGATTTCGTAAACTGGGGGGCTCGAGATTGAAGACCTGCATGTCCCACCAGTCCCTTTATCGGGCTAATATAGGGGCCTTCTTAATTAAAATAGGGTTTTGGGGCCCCTTGTAGTATAATTGTAATAAGGAGCCCCAAACTAGTACTAGAGTCATAATCTTAGTAGGTTTGAACATACAGAATCCCGACCTACAACAAATGGTGACTAGGCCGCAAGAGCACTCTGCGCCTAATTAAGCACAAGCCACGATTGTCAGCACGAAGCCTTTCTTGGGTCAGAAGTTAAAGCTTGAGGGTCTTAGAGTCTTGGTTGCTCAACCATTGCCAATGGCCTGTTCTCAACTATGCAGCATAAGATGGATTGACCACGAACATGGGCGACAGCAGCTGAGGCATCAGTATAGTTGTTCTTGAAGTAGTCTAGGTCATTGTCGTGACACACCATGGCGAAGGTATTCTCCCGCGATTGTCGGAACGCCTGTGGCTTGCCTGTCTTGCTGAAGTGAAGATCTTGTCAGATCCGATGAGGAGGGGCTCGTTCATGCCACTACACGATCTTGGTCCAGGCCGCATCTTTGAGCTCTTCATCCCAGGAGCTGAGGGGCACCACAGCTTTGGCACCGACCTTCGACTGCTACATCAACTCGAGGTTCTGTTGAGGTGCTGTGAGCACATGATAGGACCGTTTCATCGCGGTTTCGCTGTCCTGAACTCCGAAGCGCTGCCGATAGCTGGGCACCAGCTCCAGGGTGTAGGGTTTAGGGGGGTTTCCATGCTGGACCCTTTGCGGCCCAACCGTTGAGGCAAGAGCAGTTCGAAGCCTAATCCCAAGACCCAGACCTTTATCAAACTGCAGGAAACTCCGATTCCGTTCCTTTTTGATGCCAAAACCACGTGGGGACCTGGACATTCAAGACCCGAGAAGTAGTTCCTACATGCCCTCGACCCCCAGGACCCTACACCTCCCAAACAAAGTATCATATAGTATAGTAGTAGTATAGTATGCTATAGTATAGTATTGTATAGTATAGTAAAGTATGGTATAGTAACAGAGCAGAATATATATATATATATATTGCTTATATATACATATGTAAATATAACCCGCAGTCTACCGCCTGAATGGCTCGCAGCTTGTTGTACATGCTCTGCAGGGTCTCCTCAGAGGCTTCCATCAGATTGATATAGGGGGGTTAAGGGGTTCAGGGTTTAGGGTTGTATATAAGACTTCTATAATAGGCTTAGACCTTATATATATGGCTCCTATAACGGTAACTACCCACCTGAAAATGTCCTATAGATCTAGCCGGGAGTACAGAGGAGAGTTGTAGAGCGAAAGGCTTTGGCGACGACATAAAAAGCGGGTAGCCTTTGGCTCTTCTTTGTCATCTGAGCCCTACGTCTTACGCCATATAAACTCTAAAACTCTGGCCCCCCCCTACAGACAGTAACCAATGTACCAGGCTAAAGGATATGACCCCAACAAACGGTACGTCTACCTTTTCCTAGGGTACCTTGGTTGCCTTAGGTCCCTAAACCCTCACCATTCGGAATTTGGGATCCTACTACGAAAACTTAGCTGTGGGGTAGATTCCTTAGCCTTAGCTATTAAAGTAGCAATCCTAAAAACCCCTAAACCCTCAGCACTATACACACTAAAACCCTAAACACATGCGCGAAGTGTGGTTCTGAGCACATTGCAGCCGAAGCTTCGAACCTCCCGTCAGACGCAAACCCACCAAATCCCGCATAGGCTTCGGGTTTAGGGGTGTAGGGTTTAACGAGAGTTTAGAGTGTAGGGGGCGATAGTGTTTTGGGTTTGGGGTGCGAAGTGATTTTAGGCTTTGGGTTTAGGGGGTCCGGGTTTAGTATTAGTTATTAGGGCTTAATGTTCAAGATTTGACTTTTAAGGCCTAGGGCTTAGGGTATCCCGAAGCCCCAGACTCTCAAGACACCGAACCTCTAGAAACCATATGGGTGGTTGTCAAAATTATGGTCCCTTTTGGGGTCCTTTTAGGGTACCCCAAAAGGGACCATAATTTTGACAACCACCTATATAACCCTGAAGCTCAAGCAGCCCAGCAGCGGAAGGCTGCTCGAAGGTGTACTTTTTCTCGCCCCGGGAGATGGACTCCACCCTCGAAGTGGCAGGAAACATCACCAAACTGCTCTCTGCTGACGATGCTGCAAACATCACCACAAGTCGAAGAATCGAAGCATTATCACACACACACACAGTGCCAGGAACGGCAACTTCCGTGGCTAGAGACTGCTCTTGTCGCGATAATTGGCATCGTACCCATGCGAACATATGATGACAGCAAAGGCGAGGCAGGGTCATCATCACGGGCGCAAGAGGGACGGGGGTTGGGAGCCTTCATACTTCCAATAAGGACCTGATAAGACCCTTTTAAGCAAGTATGGTCCTCTGCCCCCTTCCCCCCTCAACCCCCTAAACCGCGAAACACAACCCTAAACCCTCAACCCTCTGTCATCATAAGGCGACCAGGAGGCACTGTGATGACAACCCCCGTGCCAACGGCTCCGACCTCCTTGAAGCTGGACACCTTTCCGAGTTTGGGGCCTTAGGGTTTAGGGGTTTAGTGTTTAGGGTTTAGGGGCCTGAATACTTACCTATACTATTTTGGAGGTTCCTTATTATAGAAAAAGTATAATATCCCCAAAACCCTATTCAAATTATCAACGCCCCCTATATTACAGGGCTTCAGATGGCTGCAGTGCTTAGGGGTGTAAGTGTAAGATGGTCTTAGTGTGTTTAGTGTTTAAGGGTCTAAGGTTTAGGGCTGGTAGGGCAGGGCATATCAAGTGGTCAAGCTTGTTCCAGAGACGTTTTTGGGTTTCAGCATTTCTGACGTGCGGAAACCAGGCAAAAGCACAACAGGTCTGAACTTGGCGAGCAATGCTGAATCTCGAAACAATTCCGACAGCATGATTGTTCTATTTCGACGAAAGATGGCGAGTGCAAGCCTAACAGCAAAGCACACCCTTGTGGTGAAAAGTGTTCCAAAGTGCTCCAAAAGGACGACCTACGCAGCGCTTGAAGTACTGCATTTAGAACCACTGTGGGCAATGCAAAGCCTCTTCCCGCATGTACCTCTTCATGTAATATGGGTTTTTGGGGCCCATTATACCAAAATTCTAAAATGGATCCCCCCCTTCAAAATAGTAGAGGAAATTATTTAGGCCCCTGTATTTATGTGTTTTTGGGACCGAGACTTGGGTGAAGGCCAGCCCTCACCATGTCCTGGGTTCACCAAGTGTTTGAACCTCTCGAAAGCCCCGAACCAGCTCCCCAAACCCTAAACCCTAAAACCCTGAAACCCTAAACCCTAAACCCTAAACCCTGAGCAGCCAACCTCGGCCTCAAAATCGATTTTTCGCCTTGCGGGGGTGACGGCGGCATGGAGTTTTTTTGGGGCTTGTTTTCTATTGGGGGGGCGAGGACTGAACCATGGATCCAACTTGCAGTGCCAGCTGTGGCAACAGCAGCCGCACATCAGCTAAGCCCTAAGCATCAAACCCATCATGATCAACATCACCATCACATAATAGGTATACATATATATATATATATATCATGCAACATCAGCATCACGCTGGCCACACTTCGGCCGAAGCGCCTCTCAACAGTTAAGCCCATGTCCTTCGCCAGAACTTCAAGGCACCTGTGCGGGACAAGCTTGCTGCAGAGCATTTCAGAGATGTGTTACTTACAGACAAGGGCATTATGAATTGATTCTGGGCTTCGGGTTTTGATTCTGCGCGTGCTCCACTTCCAACGTCGAAATTAATTACCTTGTTGAGTTGCTGCAGCTGCGATCAGTGTCCCCGCAATTGTGTCTGTTGAACCTCGTTTGCTAGCCAGACATGCTGACACAACTTTTTGTATCAGTGTTAGCTGCAGCAGGAACTTTACTTGGGGTTGAGCGTTCATTGAAGGCAGTTTAGGGTCGAGGGTTTAGGGTTTAGGGTTTAGTATTTTCTGGTGTTTCAAAGCCAAAGGTTTTTAATCAGGCTCCTACATGCACATGAAACCCTCTACGTTCGAGCCCTGGTGCCCCAACTAGGGTATGTATATGGTTTCAAAGACATGTGTGTAGTTCTCTAAATTAGGGTCCCCATTTAAATCCCCAATATAGTACGGCACCCTTATAACAAATACCCTTAAAAGGGACCCTAATTTAGAGAACTACCCATGTGTATCTAGGGTCGAATGGAGGGTCCAAGGCTAGACAAATTCTCTGACTCACGGGTCATACCCCTAAACCCTAAACCCAACCCTAAACCCTGAACCTCTAGATACACGTCAGGTATGGTGTAGTTATACAACTTAGGTATGGTAGAGCATTTGACCTACAGAGAAAGCGTGAAATCCCAACTGTAATGCAAGGGCCTTAATAGTTCGAACAGGGCTTTGGGGTCCTTTATACTACA
>CAJNDV010003414.1:13202-23202 GCA_905221635.1 Symbiodinium sp. CCMP2456
GAGTAGGAGTAGGAGTAGGAGTAGGAGTAGGAGTAGGAGTAGGAGCAGGAGTAGGAGCAGCAGTAGGAGTAGGAGTAGGAGTAGGAGTAGGAGTAGGAGTAGGAGTAGGCGTAGGAGTAGGAGTAGTAGTAGTAGTAGTAGTAGTAGCATAACCCTAAACCTGAACCCTATACCGGGTACTACGATAACAATAGCAGTGCTAAGCCCGTAAGCCCCTAGCCTAAAGTCCCTAAAGCCCCTAAACCCTAAACCCCTAAACCCTAAACCCCTAAACCCCTAAACCCTAAACCCCTAAACCCGTCAACTCTCGAGGCCCAAGGTGCGATCAAACGGGGCAACAAGCCTTCCGTATCGCCCGCAGCCTGGAACAAAGGGGGCGGACCTGGAAAGCATGGGGTTTTAGGGGCTTTTGGGTCTTAGGGTCTTGGGATTTTTAGGCTTGGGGGCTTTTGGGCTTAGGGTTTTGGGGATTTTTCGGCTTCGGGGCTTCTGGGTTTAGGGTTCAGGGCTTCATGGTTTGGCGGCTTTTGGGTGAAGGGGCTCTGTGGGGGGGCGCTGTGCACGGGATCAGACGACTCCTACAGGGTCCATAGCAAGGCTGAGGGTGTCTAGCTACATTTTAGACACGACACCTACGCCCTAAACCCTAAACCCTAAACCCTAAACCCTATAGACCCTAAGGCTGAGGGTTTAGGGTTTAGGGTCTCCAAACCCTGCGTTGTTGAGAGCTTACCGAATCCAATATACCTTCACTTACGGCTCCCTTCTTAAGCATCCCTACGGTTTAGGGTTTAGGGTTTAGGGCCGTTTAGGGTTTAGGGTTCCTGGAGAGCCCACTACCGCTGAATGAGGAAAGATAGCTGAGACTGAACAGGGCTTCTTGTGGCTGCAAGTGCTTGACAGCAAGTTACGTTGGGTAGTCGCCACAGGCTCCTATTTGGTGGGCGACTGTCCCTTCCGCGCCATCTGAAATCAAAAAGACTTGAAACCCCAGTAGCGCATTATGCAAGTTACTAGCATTGTGCGGAACTGGCAATGGATCAGCAGAGCTTGCCTGTGTACCCGGTAAGAACGACATTCCAGATGTCCTGCCAGGGTGAAAAGCGACATGAATCTCGCAGTCTTCAGTATGAAATAGTGTAGAAGCTCCGGCCACAGGTCTTGAAAGCAGAGGCGTCAAACATACGGGGCTTGCAGTAGAGCTCCGGCTGAGAATTTTGATCCTTTTGTTCCTATCGAAGGCTTGGTTCAGTGTTCGGGAGTTTAGGGTGTATGCTCCTGATTGGTTCAGGGTCTAGGGCGAGGGGATGTTGGCAATGCCCGAACAGTTGAAAGACATGGATGGGGTGGTCAGCACCCCTAAGGAGGTAGGTTGTAGGGGCCCTAAACAACCCTAAACCCTAATGTAGGGGCCTTAATGATTAAAATAGGGCTTTGGTCTCCTTTATAATAGTATTATGTTAATGAAGAGCCCTAACAATAATATTGGTAATTCTTCGGGGTTCTACATTAAAGCCTTCGAAGGGGGAACCCTCCGTCAGAAGTGTTTCGGGCCCGAAGCATCCACGTTGGACTCCTGGGGCCTGTTGAGTTTAGGGAGTTTTGGGTTTAGGATTTATAGGGTTTAGGGGTTAAGCGTTTAGGGTGTAGAGCTTGCGGGCCCTAAACCCTAAACTCTAAACCCTAAATCGAGTTTATGTTCATGGGGCATCCTTCCACCCCTTCCCAACCTCATCAAGCACAATGCTTACAACAACAACGCAGAGAGGACTGCTGTTGAGAGTATAAACCCCGCGGTGCCTCAACCCTAGACTGTAGGATATCTCGTATATTCATTATTATGGGTACTGCAGGATTTATATCATCAACCGTATCTCTGCAAGCTTCGCAGATTTCGGCCCTTCACGTCAACCCGGCTTGCGGCCATTAGAACAGGCTAAGGGTTTAGGGTTTCGGGCTTAGGGTTTAGGTATATGATGATACCACGGGAATGCTATCACCAATTATTCCGACGCTTACATGTTGTTTCTCTACATAAGCATGCTATACCCCTAAACCCTGAACCCCAAACCCTAAACCCAAAACCCGAAACCCATAACCCAGAATCCAAAACCCTAAACCCTAAGCCCTAAACCCTCAACTTTACCCTAAACCCTCCATAAGCATACTTTACCCTACTCCAAGACCCTGCTCTCGTTGTACAGGCCACAGTCTGCCTGGACCCCGAAGAACCTACCTTTCAGGGTTCCTTTTGTATGTCCTTAAAACGATAGCTTATTTGAGGTTAAGGTAGGCCTTGAGCACTCTACTACAGTCTGAATCCCTGGCAAAACAAGCGGAACTCCAGAACCAAGTTCCTAGAAGCGCCTGGGGCGCACTTCCATCCCCGAAACCCTCAACCCCTAAACCCTAAACCCTAAACCCTAAACCCCTAAACCCTAAACTCCTAAACCCTAAAACCCTGAACTTTGAACATCCCCGAAGCACTGAAACGGCCTACCGGAACCTCCACTCCCTCTTCCAAAGGTAAGCTCATCCTGAACCCCTTAATACCCTAAACCAGCCAAACCCTGAATATAGGAGCCTTAATAATCAGAATAGGTCTTTGGGCTATATTATAATATAAAGACCAGAATAAGGACACCCCCTCCAAAATACGTTTGGTAATCTTTAACGGCCCCACAATTTCCCTTAAACCCCAGCGCCCGAAGCCTGGTCCTCAAAGAGGAGGGTTTAGGCTTGCCTCCCCTGTTTCGGCGTTCAGGGCAAGGATGGACGCCTGCAGATCCGGTCCTCCTGGGCGCTTGTAGCCAGGCGTCGCTTCTCTGTTGTTGATATCGGCCGGTCGTTTGGGGTTTACGGGTTAGTCCAGCGGCTTGCAGGTTTAGGGTTTAGGGTTTGGGGGTTTGGGGTTTGGGGGTTTGGGGTTTAGGGGTTTAGGGTTTAGGGGTTTTGGTTTAGGGTTTAGGTCCAACGATGTGAATAGGAGGCTTGACAGTAAGGGCAGCAGACCTGGACAATCAAACCAGGCGTGTGGTGTACTTCTACCTCCACTGCAGTGTTCTACTTAGTCCCAGATGGCATGCACAAAGGTCATGCCAAACCCTAAACCCTAAACCCTAAACCCTAAACCCTAGACCCTAAACCCTAAACCCTAAACCCTAAACCCTAAACCCTATCATGCCAACAAACTTGAAAGCTGGTTCTGCAGAAGTTCATTGCGGCTCAGATCTTAACTTCAAGCCCAAAAATCACACAGCCCGAAAACCTACTTTGGAGATCTCGCCACATGCTTCAAAGTCCGAACGCCAACCCCATTCTCGGCTATTCTTCTTCATGGAGAATCTAACTCCGAATGCTCAAGGGCGTAACAATGCAAGGAGTGAATGCTGCCACTGTAATCTTGCCATCGATCGTCTTGTGACGTTTGGCTCAAAATGAGTCTCTCTCTCTCTCTCTCTTTCTTTCTCTCTCCCCCTTTCTTAGATATACATGTGTGTATATATATATATATGTATGTGCGTGTATGTACAACTATATATATATATACACATAAAAATATGGTTGCATGTACATTTATATATAGAGATAGATATATTTATTTGTTTATACATACATATGTCTGTGTGTATATATATATATATGTATACACATATATAGGTACATACCCACACACTGCATTGGGGGCGTACCATTTTGGATGGTGTAGGGCGTGGCAATCTAATATAGAGGTCCAATATCTAAATAATTACCACTGCTATTTTTGGGGGGGTTCCATATGATACATGTAGTATAATATACACCGAAACCCTATTCTAATTATTCAGGCCTGCATTATGGATGGTTGGCGAGGCGCCATCTAATGATTAGAATCTAATGCTCGGCCCTTCATCATGAGACCCGGGTTTTGCGGTCTGTTCTACTACCATGATCATAAGGAACAATGGGGAATACCATCTTCTGCTTCTACAGTAATTATCAGGAGTTCGTGTTTGTCACCAACCCCCCAGGGCCCCTAAACCCTAAACCCTAAAACCCTGAACCCCTAAACCCCTAAACTCCCTAAACCCCTAAACCCCGTAAACTCCCAAAAGCTGCACAAAGGCACGGAAAACGTTCGACAAAGATTCCCACGAGGACTTAGTAAATGGTTATTTTATAGACTTTTACGTATTTTATAGACTTGGGGTTTAGGGTTTAGGGTTTAAGGTTATACGTACTATCACCCCAATTAGGGTCCCTTTTAGGGTACTTACAGAAACCGTTCGACCAAGATTCCCACGAAGGCTCCCGGTGTCACAACAGCCGCCAAGGAATCGACCCCTTTCAGGCTGCCTCAGTCTGTTTTTGTTTTAGGGGTTTAGGGTTTAGGGTTTTAGGGTTTTCTGGTTTAGGGTTTAGGGTTTGTCAGTGAAAGGGAAAAGGAGTTTGAAAGCTTAGGGGTTAGGCGCGGTTTCGGTTTGGAGTGGAGGGTTTGGGTGCTTGGTTTTCGGATTTTTGGCGGGTAGGGCTGGATTCGTGCTCGGTGCGCCGCAAGATTTCTACCGCCCGGTCACGATCTTCAAGGGTTGGGGTTTAGGGTTTAGGGTTTAGGGTTTAGGGTTTCTGGCTTCTCAAGACACATCTCATGCACGGCTCGCTAAGCTAGGGCTAGGGAGCAAGACAGAACAACAGGATCAAACATTGGTCCCTAGCTTTGAACAATGGAAGAAATCACAAGCCGCACTGTCGCCACCGCACGACTGTGTAGAGCCAACACATCAATCGTTCCTGTCGTCGCACCTTCCTCAACTCGCAAACCCCAGAACTTAGGTTACATGCCATACTCAAGGCTTAGGCCGCCAACCCAACGATGGGTGGCGTTTATGCGCTTCGACCTCGACGCACGGCCAGAATCAGGCAATGGCTGCTTTGTGCAGAGTACCCAACACTCGAGAGATCCACACTGCATAACTGTCACTGCGCACAAGATCACCTCAAAGCCTAACCCTAAACTCTAAGCCTAATGTAGGGGCCTCAACAATTAGAATAGGGTTTTGGGAGTTCCTTATTATATTTAAAGTATATTGTACGCCAAACCCTTTTCTGATTATTGTGAAGGCCCCTGTAATCGAGTTTATAAAACCTATAACCGGTTTTGGGAGTTCCTTCTTATAACTATAGTATTATATACCCCAAACCCTATTCTAAAAGTCTTAAGGCTCCCATATATCAAACCCTACAGCCTTAACCCCAAACCGCTAGGCCTCCCCCCAAGAGCCGAACGTTCAAGATTCTGCTAAACTTAGGGTTTAGGGTATAGGGTTTTTTGGGTCTACGCTTTAGAGTTTATGGGTTTAGGGTTTAGGGTTTAGGGCTTAGGGGTTTAGGGGTTTAGGATGTATGATTTAGGGTCACTCAACATTCTGTTGAGAATAGGGTGTAGGGTATAGGGTTTAGGGTCATTCAACAGTCTGCCAAACTGTATAGGGTTTAGGGTATAGGGTTTAGGGTCATTCAACATTCTGCTAAACTTAAAGCCCTAAACCCTACACCCTAAACCCCTAAACCCTAAACCCCTATAAACCCCTAAATCCTAAACCCTAAACCCCCTATAAACCCCTAAATCCTAAACCTTAGACGCGGGGCCAATAGCTGGCCAGGAGTTGCAGGGGGATTCTGTACGACGCTGCCAGACGAGATCGCCAGCCTCGCAGAGAGGTCCAGAGCTGAAGGGGCCCGAATACTTGGAATTGAGTTTAGGGTTTAGGGTTTAGGGTTTAGGGTTTAGGGTTTAGGGTTTAGGGTTTAGGGTTTGGGGTTTAGGGTTTGGGTGTATCAATGAAATACACTACAGTCAGAATCATAAGAGGAGTATGGCGGAAGATCGCCCACCATCCAGGGGTTTGGGGCAGCTTCGGCTGAAGGATTGAATTTGAGACCCTAAACCCTAAACCCTAAACAGCAGAGTTCTCCGAAAAGGTATAATAATGTCTCATCCCATGCCCCGATACAGGGTTTAGGGTTTAGGCTCTAGGATAAGGTCGCATGGGTATTTTAAGGCGTTTCACATACAGTAGGACAAAACTATTTTAGTGTAGGGGCCCCAATACTGAGAATAGAGTTTTGGGGTTCCTTATTATAGTTATAGTATAGTATATTCCAACCCCTATTCAAATTATCAAAGCCCCTATACTGAAAAATCAGATCTCTATACTATGCAGGAGTTTTACGGGTTTAGGGGTAGGGGTTTAGGGTTTAGGTTTAGGGAAAGGGGGGCAGGGGTTTAGGGTTTAGGACCAGAAACTCTACTTCTTCTTAATCCTGCAAACTCGGGATGGAGACAGTTGCTCCCATCTGGAAACACCTAATGTAGGGGCCTTAATAATTGGACTAGGGTTGTGAGGGTTTCATTTTATAATTCTAGTATGATATACCCCCCAACCCCAATCTAATTATTACGGCCCTGTATTAAAGCACGATGCTTCTTATTCTGTGGGAGGAGGCCAGAGAGGCTTGTCAAAGCAGTGGAGTTTCATCTCCTCTGATGCGGCCCCTCCGCAAGCGGTTTAGGGTTTAGGGGTTTAGGGTTTAGGGTTTAGGGTCTACAAACTTGCACCCAGGTAAGGCACAGGAATTGTGGCGAAAGGCCCCACCAGTTCTCGTCTTGACCGGTGAACTGCACAGGTCATCCGTTGCACTGCCATCGAGCTTGCATTTCATGGCGCAGTGGGTGTAGGGCTAACGGGATTTAGGGCTTAGGTGGCGACCTTATCATCCCTATGAAGCCACATGAAATCTTGCGCAAAACCCTGGAAGACCCCATAGATAAAACCCCCCTACCCAAGGTGGCAGAGCACGGAAGGTGATCATCGGGATCATGCATGGATTATGGTACCGTAAAATGGCTATAGGTTGCTTACACGACTAACCCGGACTGCTAAGTGACGAACTGAACCCTTTCCCCTATACAAGCCCTAGACTCTAAATCCTAAACCCCTAAACCCTAAAACCCTAAACCCCTAAAGCCCTAACCCCTAAACCCCTAACCCCTACACCCCTAAACTCTAAACCCTAAACCCAACCCCCTAAACCCTAAACTCTAAACTCCAAAACCCTAAACCCCTAAACCCTAAACCCCTAAACCCTAAACCCTAAACCCTAAACCCTAAACGAACCAGCCTTGAGGCCAAATGCTCGGACGATGCCCGTGGAGTTCTTCTCTTGAGAACCTTTACCTGGGTGCTGCAGGTCGGGTGGGGTTTAGGGTTTAGGGTTGAGGGTTTAGGTTTGAGGGTATAGGGTTTAGCTTCTTGGGGGCTGAGTACCCTAGCCCAAAAAAGGTTAACCTTTTCAATTATGGTAGGATTATATAAACCCCGAAAGGTTAAAGGCTACCTACTCAGCCACTAAGGCTTGGTTTGATGTATGGGATTGAGGGTTTGAACACTGTCGGGTTTCCAGTCCTCTCAAGCCCAAAGCCCTAAGCCCACAACCGTTCTTGTCAAGGGATATGAGGTTAAGTAGCCATCGTAAAGGGTTTTAGGGTTTAGGGTTTAGCCATCTTTTCTTAATATAGATCCTTGCTAACTTAGAGTCAAACCATAAGGACGACATGAACCCTAAATGGGGTAGGCCTTCAGGTTCATATACCACATAGGGATTCATAGTACAAGGGTACTGTATAGGGCCCCTGCATTTAAGGGTCATTTGGTCCCCAAGGAATTCCTTAACTCTAAACCTTAAACCCTACACCCTAACCGTGTTTTAGGTCTGTGTCGGGTTCCTGTCTTTCTGACACCCCCAGATTGCTTAAGCTTGTTCTTTGCGTTCTTTCTGGGCTTTTAACGTGCTGGGATTCAACAAACCTACCTACAGTCTCCATTGTAGTTCCTTTTTTGGTTTAACCCATTCAATTTTTGGGATTTTATCGAGAGAGTCCATATGTACTACTATCATGGAATTAGGTCCCTCAAAAGCATTGCAAGGATGGTCTTTCGGGACCTAATTCCTTAATGGTAGCGTACATGGACCCTCTGGGTAAGGTCACCCCAAAAAGGAACTACAATGGAGTAGCTTTGCATGTGGTTTGAAGGGCTGGGGCCTGACAAGGCTTTTACGGTTTGGGGTTTAAGATTTACGGTTTAGGACTTTCGGGTTTTCGGGTTTAGAGATTTAGGGCTTCAGGGTTTAACGTTTAGGGCTTTGGGGTTTGAGGGTTTAAGGTTTAGGGAATATGCAAGACCGAAGCAGATTGCGAAGCTTCTCAGTAGCCCTTTGAGCGGAATGTTAAATTTTCCGATTCCCTAAACCCTAAACCCTAAACCCTAAACCCCTAAACCCCTAAACCCTAAACTCAGGCCATTTCTCTGCTTTCGAACCTAGGACTGATCCCCGGGATTCCCAGAGAACCCAATACCACTTAATCAAGGAATAGACCTTATATCATGATATTTAAGCCCCTATACTTTCCTAGCTATACCTTAAATCATAATCTTTATAAGGCCCCGATATTTCAAGATTCCAGAATTATACCGTAAGTCTGACATTTATGAGGTCCCTATAAGTTAAGGTCTGTTCCGTAAACCCTAAACCCTAAACCTTAAACCCTAAACCCTAAACCCTAAACCCTAGGTGTATTGGGTTCTGTGGGTTCTGAGCCACAGGCTGTCTCCGAAATTGCTGCAGGTGTAAACCATCCTCGATCGGCCGGGTGGCATTTTCAGAGCTTGGGGTTTAGGGTTTAGGGTTTAGGGGTTTAGGGTTTAGGGTTTAGGGTTTTTCAGAGCTTGGGATTACGGGTGTGTGCTATCATACATAGACTATCATACACGATGATTTAATGTAGTGTACTACAAGGTGTGGGTGAGGGAGAACAGCAACTATGCGAGTTTAGGGTTCAGGGGTTTGGGTTTAGGGGTTTAGACTTGTAACCACCCTAAAGCACCACGTGCCTAAACCGCGCTTATCCCTCTGCGCCTCAACTCTTTACCGGCCCTAACCCCTAAACCCCTAAACCCTAAACACCCAAAACCCTAAACCCCTAAACCCCAAACCCCTAAAACCCCATAAACCCCCGCCCAATCATCATGCGATCGAGTGGACCCTGAGGATCCATGCAGCAAAATTCTAGGGTTTAGGGTTTAGGGTTTAAGGTTTCTGAAGACTGGAGCCTGAAAAGGGCTCCTACCACCAGAACTTGCGGGCCAAAGCATATACTATAAGAACCAGAATAATCAGAATAGGGTTTCGGGGTATATTCTATTATAATTATAATAAGGAACCTACCTTAACAATACAGGTAATTCTTATAATTAAGGCCCCTATACTACTATACTGATACTCAGGCCCTTCGGGTGATGAAAGATCAGGGACCTAGCCAGTGGGCGACAATTGAAGTTAGTTAGGCATCCAAACGCCCCAAAATAAGTGGAATAATGTAGGGGCCTTAATAATTAGAATAGGGTTTTGGGGTCGCTTATACTATGAGTATAATTAGTAAGGAACCCCCAAAATAACATAGGTGATTATGAAGGCCCCTATATTACTATACTTAAAGCTCCCATCACCAAACAAGAAGAAGACCTCGATCCAGTTGCCACACCTCGAGATGTATCTCCCGTACCTGTGACCCCCTACGCAATGCCCTCAAAGAGGGGCCTGAGTCACTACGGTTGATGATATAAATCTTGGGTTTAGGGTTTCGGGTTTAGGGTGTAGGGTTTCGGGTTCAGGGTTTCGAGTTTAGGGTTTAGGGTTTAGGGTTTCGGGTTCAGGGTCTAGGGTTTAGGTTTCCTACGGTTGATGATATAACTCCTGCAGTACCCCTAATGAGGAATATACCATCATTCCAAAGTTTAGGGTCCTTAAGGTAATGCCGGACTCATACTCTCGTAACAGTAGAATAGGGTTTAGGGGTATTCTCAGGTACGAACTTATGATGGCCTCAACAAAAACGGAACCACGAAGCACAACAGAACCGGAATTGACCACCACTTGCCCTGAACAAAAAAACGAACAC
>CAJNDV010003414.1:35150-81700 GCA_905221635.1 Symbiodinium sp. CCMP2456
TTAAAGCCCTCAACCTGTTCCAAGAGGATGATTTCAGGCCCAACTGCAGCTAAGAGCGCAAATGCATGCAACAGTAGACGACCATCAGGATCGTTGAGGCCGTGGGCGGTCGCAGCCGCACTCCACGGCTGACAAGGTGCAGACACTGCCACAATATTGGGCCTAGAACAAGCAATGCTTTGCGCCCACCACACACTTTCGAAAGTGGCGCACAGGAACCCTGGCGTGTTTTGCTGAAGCAACGGCAGCAGCTCCGTCTGATCCAGAACTTGCACGAGGCCATCATGTTGCAACTTAGCTCCATGAAAGCAGGACTCTTCGGTGTCGAGGAGCCAACGGACCCTGACCGGCAAACCGAAAGACTGAAGAACCCGAACCCCTTGACTCCATCCGCAAAAACCCCCTGAGAAGAATTCAGCCACTTCCAGCTGCGTATGCTGTTGTTGGACGAAGGCGCCTGCAACAACAGCAAGTCCTGTGCAAGTGTCTATAATCGGCACTTCTCCCCCGAGCTGCACGGAGGCCTGAAGAATTCGCAGCCGGTTGGTAAATCTGACCACTGACTCATAGACCGGTGCAGCAATCCGCACCACCACCGCAAGTTTACTATCCACAGCCCATTGGCCAGAGGTCTCGAACCAGCTCGCCAAAAGAACGCCTGAGAGAAGGAAATCCTCCCCCTGACGATTACATCTGCCATCCAATTGCACGTGAAAAGCGGCACACTTCCGCAGTGGCCCCAGGTCAAAGGAATCCGAAGCCTCATAAAGCGATTTCACATCTTCCCAGAACCAATTGGCACTTTGAGGTGCAGTATGTTCGGTACAATGACGTTTAGCAGAGGGTGAAGTATCCATGGCAACGATCGGGGCCCTCAGACCACAGCTGCGCCTACTGGAAGGCTCGTGCCACAACAGCTACCCAAACCCTAAACCTAAACCCCAAACTCCTATACCTTCAACCCTTAAGCCCCAAACCCCGAGACCCTAAACCCCTACACCCTGAACCCCAAACCCCTAAACCCTGAACCCTAAACCCTAAACCCCTAAACCCCAAACCTCAACCCTAGCTCCGAGGTGTTGCCTGCGGAGTTGGTGGGCACCAAACAGGGCGAGGTTGGGCCCTAAACCCTAAACCCATCCCTTGATAGGTGGTTTAGGTTATAGGGCTTAGGGCCTGGCGTGACGTTGCGACGTTGCAAGCCGGTTGAAAAAAGGGTTTAGGGTCTTTTAGGTTAGTGTGGGAGGCAACAATGCCCTAAAAGCACCCCCCCCCAAACTGAAGAGTGTGACTAAAATTTCAGCACTCAGAGTTCGGGGACCCTAAACCCCAAACCCTTAACCCCTAACCCCTAACCCCTAAACCCTAAACCCCTAAACCTCTACCCTGCAATGCGGGCTTGTCCTTGCTATGTAGGAGGCAAAAAACCCCTAAACCTCTGCAGGGTTTGAGCTTAGGAACGGTCAGGGTCTAGAGTTTGGGGTCTGCAAGTCTTAGACTAGCTTTCATGGCTACAAGAGCCGGGTTTAGGGTTTCGGGTTTATAGGGTTTAGGGTTTAGGGATTCTAGGGTTCAGAGTTTGGGGTCTGCAAGTCTTAGACTAGCTTTCATGGTCCAGAGTTTGGGATTCTAGGGTTCAGAGTTTAGGGGTTTGCACTGTTTAGAGTTGAGGGGTTCGCGTTTGGGGCTTGTGGGGTATATCGATGCAAGTGAACCCTCCACCCTAAACCCTAAACCCTAAACCCTAAACCCTAAGCCCTAAACCCTAAACCCTAAACCCTAAACCCTAAACCCTAAACCCTAGCTTAGTGTGTACAGTTTCCAGTTTAGGGCTTGGCCCACAGGCCCAAAACCCTGCTTGGAGAGTCGGGGGACTTAGTAAGTAGGTGATAAGTAGACTTATAAGTAACCTAGAAGGGACTCTAATTGGGGTTATGGTACTGTTAAGTCTATAAACCCTAAACCCTAAACCCTATAAGCACTAAATCCATGGATTTGGGGGGTTCAGGGATATAGGGGTTTAGAGCTTTACGGTTCAGGGGATGTTTAGGGTTGCGGTTTTAAGCGGCGGGAGTTTGGTGTTTAGGGAATCAGGGGGGATGAAGAGGGATTTAGGGTTTAGGGTTTATTTAGGGGTTCAGGGGTGAGTGAGTGAGTGCCGGAAAGAGTGCTCATGGATTCTGGGTGCCAGCTTCCAGACGAAGTGACAAGCAGATGGACCTGAACCCTGAACCCTAACCCTTAAAGCAAAGCAGGAGCCGACTCACTGTTAGAAAGACTTGCTGAATAATGCTTCTAAAGCTCGCCAAAATGCCGAAACCCTTAAATTGAAGTAAGTACAGATGCATACACGTGAACGGGTGGACAAACAATCAGGCAACCAACCATTAAGCAGTCAATTGACCCATCACTCAATGTCAGTCAGTCGTCAGAGCCAGCCAACTAGTCGCAAAAATCAAGCAAACAAACACGCAAGCAAGCAAACAAGCAAACAACCGAGAAGCAAACACACCAGCAAAGCAAGAAAACACACACACACCGGGGTACGTGCACAAGCTCCTCAAGTCCGTCAGGCATCCGAGCATCTCGAACGTGTCGAAGTCGAAAAAGTCCAACCTACCGGGACCAAGCACCAAAAACATGTGTTTGAACAACTGAAGTTGTTTCAGTAGTCCCTACAACCAAGCTATGGCATACCCCCCAAACCGTGTTCTAACTGTGAAGGCCCTTGTAACACAGATTTGGCAGAAACTAAGCCCTGAACATTGCAAGCACTTTGGGTTCTCAGAGCTTAGGTGTCAGAGTTTAATGGTTTAAGGGTTTAGGGTTTACGGTTTTACAAAAGTCCAGGTATCATTGTCTTTGTTGGAGGCTTGTTGGAGGCTTCCATCGTTTCTGCTTTCACTTGTTGATTTCTTGTCATGCCGTCTTGCCGGGTGAGATTCCTAAGTTGAGCTGGGTGCTGTACCGAGTGGTTCCTTTGGGTTTTTTTTGCGATTGAACTAGCTAATTGTTTCGGCGTACTGCACAGCTAAAGCAATCGTCTCGGGAATATTTCGGGGTATTAGTAATGCCTGAAGAAGGGTTGCTTGCCCCGTGTGGAAAGCTATTTTACATCATTGTAGCGGCTGCTCTTCATTGGAAGTTGTAAAGGTAAGCCTTAAACCCTAAACCCTAGTTGGAACCTCCCTAAACCCCTAAACCCTAAATGCCCTAAACCCTAAACCCTAAACCCCTAAACCCTAAATGCCCTAAACCCCTAAACCCTAAACCCAAAGTCCTGCCGACATGATGTGGACTACAACCTAGGACTCCCATTACGTAAAGACGCCCTAAACCTTAAACCACTAAAGCACCCCAGAGTGAAGGCCTTAAGGTTCAGACGACGTGCAGGGCAGTCGATTCCCAAACTACCCATTCTCACATCTTAACCTTAAACCCGAAACCCCTATATCCAGTTCTTCGTCCACTGTGCGTTTCCTCGACCAGTCTCGGGTTCAGGGCTGTTTCTATGGTTTAGGGTTTAGGGGAATCCTTCCAAGTGCGGTTAGCGACGATTTAGGGTTTAGGGGCAGAGGTAGCGTGACTGTGGTGATAGCTGGTTGTGATGGTAGGTGCTTTGTTTGTACTATAGAGGCCTGATGCTTTTGGGGGCTCCTTCATTATAATTTCAATATAATATTCCCCAGAGCCCTATTCTATCTTTAAGGCCCCTACAGAAGCCTCTCTTGTAACGGCAAGACTGGGTCTCTGGTGTGCCGGATCGCGCTGTAGGGTTCAGGCTACGTACTCGAAGGGGCTGATGCATTGCAAACTTGCAAGGCCAAACGACCGTTGATGATAGAAATCCTGCAAAAACCATCCAAAATCTACCTAGTCTTCGTCAATGTCGTGGCTGGCTACGTCCTTCAGAAACAGTGCTGTTCTGCATCTTACTCCTACAAATGACAAACGCGTGTGCAAAGTCCAGACCCTGCGTCACCAACGGTACCGAAGTCGCAACACTCTCATTATATACTCAAAAACCGCACCAACTAAGTTCAAACACATGCTTATTCCGTACTTTGGCCCCTGATGGAGGAAATCTTTCCAATGTTTCTTACGGCCTGACTTGAGAAGTGCCCTAGACTATTGTTCGTTAGGAAAATTGGTCGCAAGCCGGTGAAGGGTTTGGCATTAACGGAATTCAAGAACGATAGCACTGCTTTGCATGGTTCTGGCCCACAGATGTTCAGTGCGGACGTTTAAGCTCTGAGTAGGGCGTTGCAGGTGATTAGTTGTGGCAACATGATTTTTCAGATGTTGTGTTAGCTTCATGAGGCTGAATTGTCAAGGGCATGAAAGCAAGACGCTCACTGCTTGTGTCACATACGGCCACCTCAGACGTGCTCCATTGCTCATATGAGTCATGGTCTCCTGCAGTTGGGTGGTGTTGTGTTGTGTCATGTAAACTCCAAAGACGAATGGAACAATTCAGCTTTGACATCCTCGTACCGCTGCCTGGCGACATCGCAGTGTGAATCGCAAGTTGGTTTCGGTCGCACTTGCTCCGGTAAAGACCTCCTACACCTGGATCCCTATGCACTTCACTCATGAACTGTCGTGCAACAAATCCGAATCTTGTAAAGGTCCTCGCGCAATCCTTGCAGACAGCGCTCGTGGTTGCCACTCAGGCAGGGTTTGTCACATTCCCAGGATCAAGATCTTTTCCAACAGCCAGTCGTTGTCGCTCATCCTTACGGCAGCTTCCACAGTTCGGCTTCGCCCCCAACTAGTCCACGGTTCAAGGTTTATGCTTGCGTCAATTCATGAACGTCTTGTAATCTTGATCCACGCAGGGATTGGGGTTTCGACATCCGGGATGCGACTTTTGCGAAACGGAGACATGTTGAGACAAGTCTGCCAGGACACGTTGCACTAGCGTCTGATTTCGATAGTTTGCGACTGTTAGCCCAGTGCAAGTCCTGCCCTTTTGTGCTGGAGTCTGCTGCACTCACTTCTTAGGGCAGTAGCAACTGTTAATCAGAACCCCAACCCTCCTCAAATTTGTAGGGTCCAAGTACCATTTCCGACACCCTAAACTGCAAACCCTGAAAGCTCCAAGAGCTGCTTAAACTCTATAATTTTGCACTTGCCCCCCACCACAACTCAGGGTTCATCTAGTAGCCCAAAAGATAGCAGACCAAGTGTCTGGAGCTTCCATCCACCAAGCTCACGTAGTAACTTAGCAGGGGCCTTAAAACTATACTGGGTATCGACCCTTTGCTCTCCTTATCGTCTCTCTCGCGCTCTCTATCCATCCCTTCCATCCGAACTTGCATACATCCACATGCACGCACTTTCAGAGCCGATTGTATGTACGTAGGTAGGTGCGAAAGGTAGGTATGTGTATATTCGAACAGCAATACTAGGAGTCTACCGAGCGTCTGTTTTTTTACTTTTGGCATCTGGAACATTGGGATGAGTTTCCCTTCCCCCTTCCAATGAACCTTGTCCCTTTGCTTTGCAGAGCGAGCCCGTCTACTCCACCACCACCGCAACGGGCAACGTGACAGCAGTCAAGCTCGAACGGCCCGCACAGGAACAGGGACCGTCGCCTGGCTGCCCTAGGTTTGGGTCATGGGGCCATAAACCCTGAACCCGAAACTCTTGTTGTGAGCTGTACGAACATCCTAGGAAAATAGGAGGCTTTGAAATGCACCACAGATCTGTCTACAGCATGGATCTTTCAGCTGGTTGCCCATCTGTGCGAATGCCATGTTGTGCTCGGATACCTTTTCGATATAGCTCCACTCGGGAGCAAGTTTAAGATGCCGAGGCTAGGGTCAGTATCGGGACGTTCGGAACACAGCATTCAAGCGCGGTGTGCCATGTCTCGCGTGGGAACGGATTTCTGTCCGTAGTGGTATGTTGTTTTGAACTATTATTATCAACTAACCCCTAAACGAAAACGGCAGCACAATGAATCCCTACCCCCCCAAGGACTATAAAGCCCTACCAAACCCAAACCTTTAAAGGAGTACAGACCCGCAGAATCCTGCAAGGACGGTCCTGGTTCTCAACCGGACCAGGGATACTGCCACTCCGATCACCGCCACTGTGCGGCAAGCCTGGGACACTTTCAGAAAGACCCATATATACATATGTATAGATAGATAGATAGATAGATAGATAGATAGATAGATTGATAGATTGATAGATTGATAGATTGATAGATAGATAGATAGATAGAGAGTCAGAGTAGATCCATAGATCGGTAGATAGATGGATAGATAGACAAACAGATAGCGAGATCGGTACACGTAATTATTCGTTGTTACGTGTGTGTTTGTTTGTTTGCTTGTTTGTTTGATTGAATGATTGTTTGATTGATTGGTTTGTTTGCTTGTTTATGAGTTTGCTTGCTTGCTTGATTGTGTTTGCTTGTTTGCTTATTTGTTTGTTCGTGTGTTTGCTTGTTTGACTGTAAAGCTAAACAGGTCTGGGGCTGAAGTACGCTCGACGTCTAGGTTAGAGGGGTTAGAATCTAGGGCTCAGACTTGGAATAGCTTCTAGTTCGGGACCCGGGGCTTTTTGAGAATTCCACACTGCGGGGTTTATAGGGCTTGAGGGGTGTAGGCCTCACAGGCATATCTCACTGTTTCGGTGGTTCCTGCATTCAGGATGCCTAGGCTGGGGCTTTCTGTCTTAAGATGCTCTGGCAGCGGCAGCTGCAGCAAGAGAGTTTAGCCTCCCTTGTTGAAGGCGGTTTCAGGTGTAGGTGTAGGATGTAAGATTTTGGGTTAAAATCAGCAGCCAGAAAGTGGGAACATCATTGTCCGCATGCTCTTAAGGCGACAGATAGGGCATAGGGACTCCCAGCACTAGTCACACCGAATCCATATTCGAACTTTGTGGGATTCACTACGAGCATTCTAAGGAAGATCTCCACAATCATAGCAGGAAGCCCTGCAACTTCTAAGGTATACACCTGAAACACGGGATTTGAAAATGAGACTATTAGGCACCTCAATAATGGGTATACTCCTTAAAGAAACCGAAATGATAGTAGGAAGCTCCTTGTACTCTGAGGCATATTCCGGATTTACATCCTACATCCCCAAAGGGACCTATGTACTGTTATGGGGGGATACTTCCCTAAATCATAATAGTAATGCCTAATACAGAACCCTACATTCTACTATATCGGTACTTGGGGCCCTTTGGGATCATCACAGAAAGTAGTGATGGTTAGGGTTTTACAGCTCAGGGCCTCAGGACTTATCGGGAGGTTGAAGGATGGCTGAACTCAAGACATCAATCTGAGACAGAGGGGTTTAGGATTCAGAGCAGTGAGTTTAGAATGTTTAGGGTTTAGGGTTTTGTGATTATGCTTAGTTGTTTGAACTAGCGTCGTGTTTTCGATCCAAGAAAGGAGTAGACGCGCTACCCACATCGAAGAATTCGACAGGAGATTGCCCGGAGGGGTTACTGTTTTGCCAGAGTCTATGTTCCAAAAACGTGTAGGGTTCGAGCGTTTGTTGCCATTCAGTGTTATGGGCTGCAGACATAACGGCAAGGCAGCTCCAATGACTTCGAGTCATTACTGCACCGTAGAGCATTGGCTCTAAGGGCACGTCAGGTTCTTGTCAACTTAGAGGTACTTTGCCATGGACCTAGGCTTAGGGTTCAGGTACTGCCCAAAAACTCGAAAAACTCGAAGGTGGTGCTGCCTCCCAACCTCATCGGGGACTTGTCTTCAGAGGGCAACGTGATCATGGTGGTGACCGAGGCCAACAGCCCCCTAACCCTAAACTCTACGCCCTAACCTTCATGAATCCTCCTCCTAAACTCTGGTGGTTAATTACTTGGATTGGAAGGCCACTACCTTCTATGCGCGTGGGCTTAATGTAGAAGCCGGTATACAGTACATCCTGCAATGCATGTAGTTCATAGTGTATAGCACAACGACGTCCAAAACCCAAGTCGAACTATGAAGAACCCTATATTCGAGATTTCGCCTTTTCGGCCGCTAAGAGCCGGGTTGGCTTCTCCGGGTGCTCTAGGGGCCCTAATACTAAAGGAGGCTGTCGGCCTGTCAGAGCTGAAATAAGATAAGAAGCCCTCAGGGATCTCATGATGACTTGGCTTTCTTCTGGTTGGCTCTTAGGACTTTAACGTTGCGGGTTTCTATATGAAATATAACATAATAAATAGGCTAAAAGTTTAACTTTTAGGAGGGGCTCGGAAGTCAGCCAAATAAGAACCTATACTATTTGGGGTTTCCTCAGTATGATTTATATAATGGGCCCTACAACCCTCTTCTAATTATGAAGGCCCCTACATGAGACGCATAAGGGAGGCTCATTGGGGTTATGGCCCTAAGCCCTAAACCCTAAACCTTTTTGGAGTCTATACTTACCCCTAAACCCTAAACCCTAAACCCTAAACCCTAAACCCTAAACCCTAAACCCTAAACCCTAAACCCTAAACCAAACAATTAACAACAGAGTCTATACTGATAGCTACTTACTAAGTCCGCCGACTCCTGCTGACAGCCCCACGAAACCTAAAACAGCATTTCTTTGCGAGGGTACCGTAGTATTAAAACCCTAAAGAAACCCTAAGCCACTGGAGGTCAAGGTCGGAAGTTCATCGTAGTTCCTGTGGTTTTTGGTAGCCTGCGTCAGGGGATCTGATTCGTAGCCCTTACGGGTTCAGGGGCATTCGGGCTTTCAGTAGCCTTGTAGCTATGCCCTGGTTACCAACGGCCCGGGCCTGAACCTTTGATGATGTCTGGCAGGGTTCTGTAATAATTAAGTCTTGAGTTTGCATGGCTTCTGAGGTGGGCCCGAAGGAAACAAAGTACGACCCTAAACCTCAGCCCTAAACCCTAAACCCGAAAGACATAGAAGCAGTGGAGAGGTCACAGACGAAGTGGCGCGCGAATTGCCGCCGGAGACGGCAGGCGGCGACACGGCCCAGAACTCAGGGGGTTGGGAAGCCCTCGGTCCCGACACCCCCGAAACCCTAAAACCCCCAAACCCCCAAGCCTACTACGGGTTTAGGGTTTTAGGGCTTGAGGTTTAGGGTTTGGGGTTCATTGCCTGGTTTAGGGCTTTAGGGCTTGGGGTTTAGGGTTTCGGGCTTGGGGTTTAGGGTTTAGGGTTTAGGGTTTAGGGTTTAGGGTTTAGGGTTTAGGGCATGGGTTATAAAAACAATATAGGGCTAAACCCTCAAACCCTGAACTCAGGAGCTTGGCTCTCTAACAGGGTTTAGGGTTTTCGGGTCAAGGGTCCATCTCTCAGGCTGCCGCGGCGTTCTGGGCAAAGGTGTTTTTGGTGGTCGAACTTGACATCTCTACCTGTCTCCCTGAACTAAATACCAGAATAAGCATGTCGATGAACGGATTAACGAATGTGCATATGTCTGTATGTATGTGTGTGTATATATACACACATACACAGATATATAAATGCAGTATTTATTTTTATGTGTGTATATATACATATATATATATATATGCATATACGTATATATACATGTGATGTGTATGTATATCTGTATATATATATATATATACATATATATATATATACATATACATATTTATATATATATACATAGATGTCTAACATGTAGGCACTTGTTTGCTTGTTTGCCTGCTTGTTTGTTTACATCTATTAATGTGTGGGTGCCCACCGCCCACACATTCCCTCGAAGCCAAATTCTCACGAACCGCAGGCCCCAACCCTGGAGCCGAAACTCCAAAAGTTTCCAGGGTTTAGGCTTTAGGGGTTTAGGGTTTCGGGGTTTGGGCTTTCGGGGTTTAGGGGTTTAGGGGTTTTTCGGGGTTTAGGGGTTTAGGACCCTAAATCATAAGCACTGAACTTTCCACATCCACCGGTTCTTACTATCGTGCCGTTGGTGTCGAGCGACACACCCTGAATGCTGGTCGGGGTCCCACTTAAAGGGGGGGCTCGCTGCAAGTAAGTAGGGTAACCCCACTTGACCTACAGTGCTTACTTGCTTCGTGGATCCTTCAAGCAAAGCCTAAACCCTACACCTACACCCTGAACACTCAACCGTAAAGCCTAAGGTCATGGTCCACCCCTAAACCCTAAACCGTAAACCGTAACCCCAGCCCTAAGCTCCGAAACACCCGAGCCCCCAGAGCATGTAAATCAAGGTCATGATCAACTCGCCAATCGTAGAGCTGTCCTTTGCTCGAGAGGCCGCGAAATCTTAAGCCGTTGAGGTTTAGGGCTTCAGGGTGTAGGATTTAGGTTTTGGGGTTTGGTTTTGGGGTTTGGTTTTGGGGGAATTGTCGAGGCTGATTTCACGAGACAGGCAAATCGGTTTAGGGTTTAGGGTCTATTACCATTTTGCCTTTTGCATCGAAGATAGATTGATCGATGTCACACAAGAGTTGCATTGGTAGTCATGGTAATCTCGAAGGAAAAGGTTATTCGTCACGACTTAATGAGGTAGAATCACCATACACCAACCTATAAAACACAAAAAACGTACATACATGCATGCATACAGAGCCGCTCGCAGTAGGTTAGAAGGACAGTGAAGGCATCTGTCCGACATGCGCCGGCGCAGTTCGGGAATGTGTGTACCTGTTGATACAAACCCGCCTTCCGCTTCGGAACCCTCGGATCCATAGCCCCGAAACCTTGCGAATCCCAACTAACCCTCTAGTATTGGGATCTTGAAAATTAGTGCTTAGTAGTAGAGTAGGTGACCTTTAGCCATTTCGGGCACGATCATCCTACAGAGTCCCAAAAGGTCAACCTTGAGTTCCCTTTAGGTACTGGACATCTAGGTATCCCTAAACCCGAACCCCTTAACCCTAAACCCTAAACCCTATAGACCCTAAACCCTAAGCCCTAAGTCTTCTTTGGCTTCTTGACAAGATCGTTTTTTCGGGAGTTCGCAGAGGACCCAGGAAGCCCTGCAAACTTTGGCCTGAGCCAAGACGAGGTTTGAGGATTTTCGGGTTTCGTCTTGCAGTCTGTAATAATTTCAGAATACATGATGGTCAGTTGTAGCAAAAACACAAGATAACAGTATCAACCACAAGTTCTAATAATAACATCAATAGGAGCAATAGTTATACGGCTACCCATAAAAAAACAAACGTGGTAATCATGTCAACTATATTCATTTAATATAGTTGTAGTCGTATTAGGAATTTTGCTACTGAGAATGCTAATCATCCTCTGTTGCCCCTTAGAGTTCAAAAAGTAATCCTTGATGGTCCCTACATAACTCTCCTAAAATATCCCGCAAAGCTAACTCTGTCCATTCAGCCCCACATTGCGGCTGCCCTTCAGCGCTCCGCATTTGCGTAAACAGTAAAAGCCTAGTCATAGAAACGACGGACATATGCAATGAAGAACAGTAGCATGCGACAGGCCATGCACAAGGGTCAGAACGGAGTTCCCCAACAGAAGACTCATAGGCATGTAGAATAGTGGGGCTTGCAACTTGTAGGTTCAAGATAATCAAGGGAATCACCATAATCACAATGGCCTGAAAAACACATTATAGCCACAGCACTACTACCCTAAACCCTAAACCCTAAACCCTAAACCCTAAACAAAACAATGGCAACCCACCCCTTTTCCGAGCAATACTTCAATGCTGTGGAAACGTGTAAAGTGGAACCGTGTCAAGAACCCCGACACACCTCCCCGTATATTCGGACCCAGCATCGACGCCCTAAGCCCTAAACCCTTAAACTACGCAGAGCCTCTGAGCCACGCGGACGGAAAACTGCCCTTGAAAAACAGGCTTTGTCTGGCCAGCATCTAAACCCGGAACCCCAAACCCTAAACCCTAAACCTCAATGTATCACGCCGACTACTGCACCTATGAATCCTCGCCTGGCTTGTCCGAGTTGCGAGAGTGCGAACCCTAAACCCCTAAACCTAAACCCTAAGCCCTAAAACCCTAAACCCTAAACCCCTAAACCCCAGGTCAGCGGGGAGGTAGCGCTCCTGGAAGTCTCCCAAGCCTTCGACACCATCAACTTCACGGTGCCTTTGGGTCTACGGTTTGCGGCCTTAGGGGTTTAGGGTTTAAGGTTTAGGGTTTTAGGGCTTATAGGGATTTGGACTTTAGGGTTTAAGGTTTAAGGTTTATGATTAGGGTTTTAGGGTTTAGGGGTGCGCAGGAAAGTTTATGCTTGTTCGTAATATATTGGAAAAATGTTCACCAAGACCTTGTTCCAACTATCCATGCTGCAAAGCGTAAACAGACTCGTGTTCAGGGACTAGGGTTTTGACTTGGTATCTAGGGACTGGGGGTTTGAGAGAACGCTATGGTAACTATGAAGGCCCTTGTATTAGAATCTGAGGCTTAGGATTTGCAGGGCCAATGGCAATAGATGCGGGCATTCAGCAAATCAGGACATGAAGTCTATGACGGATACTGGCAGTGATTGTTGAAACCATAGCGCGTTGGGAAGCAATGTCAACCAAGAAGTCTGCCACAAACTAACGACCAGTTTGTGCGAGTTTTCCTTCTTCTCGCGACAGACCGGTTTGAGTGTGAAAACCCTAAACCCTAAACCCTAAACCCTAAACCCTAAATGGACGGTTGCGTTTGCAATGCCCCTGGTGAAGGAAGACCGAGGTCGAAAGAAGTGGTTTAAGGTTTAGGGTTTAGGGTTTAGGGTTTAGGGTTTAGGCTTTAGGGTTTAGGGTTTAGGGTTTAGGCTGGTACAAGTGAAATCGATAAGCCGTAGGATGACCCAAACGAACTCTCGAACTCTGATCCAACTAAACCTTAACCCTGAACCCTTACCCCAGAAAGGAATTCCTAAGCCCCTAAACCCTAACACCTAATCCCTGAACCCTAAACCCCAAAGCTCTAAACCCTGAGCCCTAAACCCCAAACCCTAAATCCCTGAACCCCAAACCCCAAACCCTAAATCCCTGAACCCTAAACCCTAAACCCCGCTCTTGTAGGTCGCGGGCCGACCGCCTATGCCTGGCGAGAGGCCCCCTGGGCCACGGTTGGCAAATGACGGCATCATTTAGGATAGGGTTTAGGGTTTAGGGTTTAGGATTCAGTGTTTAGGGTCTCAGGGATTTTAAGGTTTTAGGAATTAAGGACTGGGGTTTTAGGGTTCAGGGTTTAGGGTCTAGGGTTTAGGTTCAGGGTTTAGGGTCGAGGGTTTTTTTTGGGGTTGAGACGGGGTCAGAAGGGTTTTAGGGGGTTTAGGGTTTTTAGGGATTTGGGTGTTTATGGTTTCAGAGTTTCAGGGTTTGGGGCTTAGGGTCCTGAACCAAGAGCCAGAAAGTTCTGGGCTTGTAGCCTTGGTTGATGATTTCGGGTTTAGGATTTAGGGTTCATGATTTTGGGCTTTTGGGTTCAAGATCTCCAGTTCATTGCGCGAGGCATTTGGTTTGGGGTTTCTCTTTGAATCCGGGAGTTCTTCTGGCATATAGGGTTTGGGGTTTAGGTTTAGGGCTTAGGGTCGAGGGTTTCGTGACACGGCTCCCCACCATTTTTGGCAGTTGAGAGGGCGTGGTGATGTACGGTTGATGAAATAAATCCTGCATGACCCATAACAAGGAATATACCATAATTCCCATAGTTTAGGGCCCTTAAGGTAATGCAGGATGTCTATCATCAACCGTATGATTCCAGGAAAAGGCAACTAAACCCTAAACCCTAAACCCTAAACCCTAAACCCTAAACCCTAACAAAGGCTGTCCAGAAAGCCGAGAACTTGCCGTTCCGCTACGTTGTCGTAGACTGTGGAGTTCGAACCCCTGAGTCCAAACCCTAATATAGGGGCCTTAATAATTAGAATAGGGTTCCTTTAGAGGGTTCCTTAAAGGGTTCTATAAGGGCTACTATAAGGGTATGGGGTGTAGCGGCCTTAATAATTAGAAGAGGGTTTGGGGAATATTGTACAGTAAGTAGTTATACTAAGGAACCCCCAAAACCCTAATCTAATAATTAAGGCCCCTAGAGTAGGGCCCCTCACCTCTATCATGGTGCAAGTCAGGTGCGCATTCTTCAACTCTACCACTGGCTCTTGGTCAGCGATGGGAACTGAGCACCTTGGACGCCTGAGACAGTGGAGGACTTGGCCAAACTTCTTTCGGGTTTTGGGGTGCAGAGGTTCTATAGGGCTTCCTAAACCATAGACAAGTAGTAGTAGCAGCAGTAGCAGCAGTCGCAGTAGCAGCAGTAGCAGCAGCAGCCGTAGTAGAGCAGTAGCCGCAGTAATACTGACGGGTGCAGCGGCAGCAGCAGTGGCTGCTGCAGCACTAGCATCGGCGGCAGCAGCAGAATAGCGCGGCACGCAGTGGCAGCAGCAAAAGCAGCAACCTGCGCTTCCCGTGTCGGCTGCCACGTGTTCGAGGCTGCATGCATGCCGCACTGCATTCCGGGACTGTTTCTACGAATGACGTGCCATCCACGACGGAAGGATTGGTTAATGTGCCTGCTTTTGAAGGCGCGCCTGAGACTTCTCCACCTTTTCCGAATCCGCATAGAGCCCTTGTGCAAGCCTCACCGATCTCTTGTAGAACCTTCAAAGTCGAGCCCAAGACTCAACATATTACGCTCTTAGCGTGTCGTGACCCTAAACCCTAAACCCTATAAACCCTATAAGCCCTAAACCCTCAACCCTAAACCCTACACCTTCATTGCTAAACCTTAAACCCTAAACCCTAATTCCTAAACCCTAAACCCGACTGTAAACCCTACACCCTAAACCCTACACCCTAAACCCTAAACCCCAAGCCCCTGAAACCCTAAGAAGATGAAACCGGCTTCCAGCTCGGGCTCTCCGAGGAATGCAACCACTCCCTCCTTTTTCGCATCTTTCGACCTTGACTTTGTAAAGATCGGGATATATAGGGTTTAGGGTTTAGGGTTTTAGGGTTTATGTAGGGGTTTAGGGTTTAGGGGTTTAAGGTTTAAGGTTTTAGGGCTTAGGGGTTTTGGGTTTTAGGGTTTGGGGGTTCAGGTTTTAGGGTTTAGGGATAATCGTTTGGGGTGTAGGGTTTAGGGTTTAATCCCACTGTGTCCTCAGAAGAATAAGGATGATAATTCCAGGTGCTAGAGTTTAGAGGGCTTGTGGTAATGGCTGGTATTTCTGGTCTTGTCGGGACGAACCAGAACAGACTGCAGGGCAAGGTCCTGATGTTTTATGACGAGGTGGTATGATGGTATGTGCCGATCACCAGCCGGCCCCGAAACAACGACTTCGAAAAGCCAACGAGTTTTTGGTCAACCCTAAAACCAACACGGTAACCCCCTGTAAGCCTGCACAGTCACCCCGCAACCCCTTCGGCCCTAAACTCTCAACTCCCAGACTCCCGAAAATACTTCCCTAAACCCTAAACCTTGAACCCTAAACCCTAAACCCTAAACCCCAAACCCCAAAACCCCGAACCCCATACCCAAGTTTCACAGCCTGCGCCCCAAAACCCAACGCGCAAATCCAAACTCCCCGGGGACCTACGCACACCCCTGACCCTAAACCCTAAACCTAGCCCTCGAGGTCGCACAAACCCCCTGCAACCCCACCACGACATCCCCTAATTAACCCTATCACAAAACCTGAACTGTAAACCTCGAACCTCATGCGAGAGCGTAAACCCTAAACATCTCTAAACCCTAACCCTATCATGCAACTCATCTTTATAGCCCTGGGTATTACCCTGCACAAGTCATGGCTGATGTCCGTTACGATGCAACGGACCTGCAAGCTCGTTTTTGCAACACTTTAGCCCAGAGCCCTCAAGGATTGCCAGCCAATCCTCCGTGAATGGACAGAACCTGGAGGCCTGCAGGGTGTAGGGCATAGGGCGGCTCTAAACTCTTTAGGGTTTAGGGTGTGGGTCTACTAGAGTTCATGGCATTTTGGCACTTTGCTTTTACGGTTTTTGACTTGCTTCAGGGTTTAGGGCGTGGGTTGACCTTCTGCCAACAGAGCGACCTGAGGATCTTTCCATTCTGGAAAGAGGAACGTGAGCCGCATTCGGATTTCATCTGCCATGCCAGGTTCTAGATTCCGGATTCCCTGTCTGCTGTGCCCGGTATCAGACCATTCCATGTATTTTGGCGGCCAGGTATGACTATAGTACAAAGCCTGCAAAACCCGGTTTCTGATTGACGAGACCTCGATGCTGAACCCCTCCGAAGCTTCACGTGTGCCGTCACTTCGAAACACCGCTCAAACACCTGGAGGTTCATAGACCAGCATGTTATGTTCGAGGTTTAAGAAGATAGCAATGCCCAGGTTAGTGATAGCGTGTCTATCCATTAGCTAGTTAATTAGGATGTCACCCCATGCCTTTCTTATATAGTTGCTACATGGCATGCCGTAAGAGCGGCCGATGGACTTGTTGGTCCTTCGCTCGATTCATCGCAATAGTATACACTTTGGCCCTAAAGTTTTTATGTAGGTAACCCTAAACCCTAAACCCTAAACCCTACCAAATAGAAGCCCCACCCACCTTACCCGGCTGATTTTTCCTCTGCTTTCAGTCAGCGAGAACCGACCGGCAAGCGCTTGGTCCTGACGATTCTCGAACCCTGAGGGTTCATGTACCCAAATAGTATATACTTTGGCCTCAATGTAGTCCCTATATAGGTACTTTGGGGCCCAAGTATCTACTATTTGGGCACATGGACCCTTAGGGGAAGACATTTCAGGCGGAAGTGCGAGATATCGATTTGACAGACGTCGAACGAAGTCGATACCGCAGTCTTCGCCACCGGTGAAAGCAGTCGGCCAAGACTGGCCTGCGTGCTCAGGGATCTATGGATTCCGCTCGAATGGCGCTTGTTGTGTTTGAGAACGTCCCGAATCCGAAACTCTAAACACAAAGCCTCACTTGTAAATGTGAAATAAACGAAAGACTCGAAGACGTAAGCTTCTGCGATTCTGGAGGCGGCATGGTGCAAGACAAATCACACCTCCATGTTTGCCATCGTGGAGACCATCCCATTCGATGTCTCTTGCTGGCCTTTGGGTTTTGTGGGTGTGGGGGCCTTAGGATTTCGAGGCGTTTGGGGTGGAGGTCTGAAGGGTGTGAATTAGGGATAGGGGCTTCAGGGTTTTGGGTTTAAAGGTGTAGGGAGTCATGGCTTTAGGGCTTTAAGGCTTTTAACCATGCCAAGATTGTAGGGCTTTCGTTTGTTCGAGTTCCCGCTTCCAGGTTTCAGGCAGGGTAGGAGGAGCTTGAACTAGAAACCCCAAGCAAACAGTAAGAAGGTTACAAGCCACCTAGCCCCATTAGGGTATGCACAACCAATATATATCCGCTCTTGCTAACTCCCATGAACCCTAACCCTAAACCCACAAGGTCCTCACAACTCTGAACCCTAGACCCGCAACCCTGAACCGCCCTACTCTTTAACAGAACCGGAAAGTCCAAGAATTAGGGTTGAGGGTTTAGGGTTTATAGGGTTTAGGGTTTAGGGTTGTGCATTTACGATTTTCAGGTTTAGAAGGCTCTAACACTACAGTCTCGGTTATAGGGCTTGACATGATGCTGGCTAGGGCTGTTCATGGGGCTTGTAAAGTAGATGCCGACATGTAACCAGGACCTGATCCCTGCATTCGGAAGTTTTTAAGTAGCTCGCCACCCTGCGAGCTGAGGGTTTAGGGCTTAGGGTGTAGGGTGTAGGGTTTAGGGTTAAGGGTTTAGGGTTAAGGGTTTAGGCTTCAGGGATTTAACATCTTGGGGTTCACGGTTCTAGTTGGTTTAGGGTCTCAGAGTCTAGGGTTCGGGACGAAATCAAACGCAATGTGATAAACATCGGAACAAACATCAGCAGAGCCACTGTACGCTCCTGAAACCTGAACAGCCTTAAAGTTTACAATGGAAGCCGTACAGTACTAAACCCTAAACCCTAAACCCTAAACCCTAAACTCTAAACCCTAAACCGTAACTTAGCAGTGCCATCCGAGGTCCTTTGGGAGACGAGCGCCAGCAAGTTGAACTTTGGCATGCCATTGTCAGTCCAGACTTTGGGGTACTGAGAAATAGTTTTTAATCTTTGGTTACTATAAACCCTAAGAAGCAGCTAAAATTATAATTTTTGCTAAGTTCAGTAAAGCAGATAGTAAGAAAGCCGTCAGACGACCAAGATGAAGACGGACATAGACGGACTGTATCGTAGTCGAGTTGGAGGCTGTGGTAGCAGTTGTCCTGTCGTACACGCATTGGTAAGCATTCGTCGTCGTGGTAGTGGTGGTGGGATTGGCAGTAGATGCAGCTATCAGGCTATGAGTGTGACCGGCTCAGAGTAATGAAAAGCCTGTGTAATTATGAACGAGTCATACATATGCGGAGAGAGCATATCACACCGGGGAAAGGCTTATAGGGGTTGGGTTTAGGGGGCTTAAGGTGTAGGGGGAGTTAAGGCCTTGGGGTTCGAGGGGGTGGGGTCGTCAAGATCGAGTCGCTACCCACGGAGGGGATTCCCCAAAACCCGAATCCCTAAGCCGCAAGCTTGAACCTATTCCTAAACAGACAGAGTAAGATGGGGCAGTGTTCTGATGGTCCCTCTCAAGGTGGGTTCGATTGGGATTGTGCTTACGCATTAGGAGATCCTGGCCCGACGTGATCTTTACTTCTGGCTGTTGTTGAGACGGGTACTTTGATGGCTACCTACACAATACCTCTGCAGCATGACGACGAACACAGGGGAGTCAGGGGAAGAGGACGGACCTTGAAAGAGACTACAAAAGCCGGTAAATTCAGGAACGCGAATGGTAATTTAGCATTGTGCATATTACAGTTGCACCACACACTCATATTTGTGTGTATATATATATATACGTATGTACTTACATAATTATATCTTCCGTCTTACTTTTACTTGTATATGTATACGCATATATATATATAGATATACATATATGTTGTGTTAGATGTGTAGACATAGACAGAGAGATAGACAGAATCGTACACACATTCTGCACAGAAACACACGTTTGCATTTAACACGCATACCCGTGGCCCCATATAGACACTCATGCTTATGTACATACACGAAAACATGCTATGCACATACCTACATACATATGCGCCGTGTCACGTATGCATACACGGTTGACTTATGTATATGTGTATAGACACATATACATACATCCATACTGTCCATACTTACACACATTCACATGCATACACACCTACATACATACATACATACATACATACATACATACATACATACACACACACAAACCTACATACCTACATACCTACATACCTACATACATACATACATACATACATACATACATAAATACATAATTACATACAGACAGACAGACAGGCAGATTCATTGATTCATTGATTCATTGACTCATTCATACATTCATCACATACATACATACATACATACATACATACATACATACATACATACATACATACATACATACACACAAACCTACATACCTACATACCTACATACATACATACATACATAAATACATAATTACATACAGACAGACAGACAGACAGGCAGGCAGGCAGGCAGACAGACAGGCAGACATGCACATACATACGAACGCACGAACGTACATACACGCATGCATCTATGCATGGTATGTATGTAGATTTTTATCGGTATACCAAGCAGGGGTCATTTCACCCCCCCCCCCTTCGGCACGAACAAAAAGAGCCTAAGCCCTGCACCCCGGAAGAGTGTGGAGGGTTTCGGCTTTTGGGCGTTCAGCCCTGAGCTGCTTTTAAGCACATGTCCGCGACTAGGGCTTTAGGGTTTAGGGTACTACACTTTAAAGGGTTTTAGGGTTTAGGGTTGAAGAATACTGCTCCAAATATCCGTCACCCAGAGCAGTCCAAGAACCCTGCCCAACCCTCGCAAGGTCCCTCAGAAAGCAAAGCCGCGTCAAACGCCAGCAGTTGCCTGGTCGCTCTGGGCTTGGGCCCCAAAACCCCTCCACCCTCAACCCTAAATCCTAAACCCTAAACCCCCAAAACACAAGGAAACCTAAACCCTAAAGCTCAGGAATGCCAGCGGTTACATGGTCGTCTTGGCCATCGTGATGATCATCCTCTGCCTCGGTGGGGTGGCGACTCGACGGTTCAGGGTTGTAGGCTTTTAGGTTTATGGCTGGGGTTTAGGTTTTAGGCTTTTGGGTTGAGGGCTTTTGGGGTTTAGGGTTTAGGGCTCCAGGGGGTTTGGGTTGGGGTTTAGGGTTTAGGCTTTTGGGTTTAGGCTTTTAGGTTTAGGGTTGTGGTTTAGGGTTTGGGGTTTGGGCTCTTGGGTTTACTGTAAGCCCTAAACAATTACGGGGGTTTAGGGTTTAGGGCTCGACGGGGTTTGGGTTTAGAGCTTAGGCTTTAGGCTTTTGGGTTTAGGGGTTTAGGCTTTGGGGGTTTGGGTTTAGGGGTTTGGGAGTTAGGGGTTGAGGGGTTTAGGGCTTTCGGGGTTTAGGGTTTTCGGGATTTCGATTTTGCAGGGGTTGAAGTCTTGTGGGGAATTTATGCGTTGTGAAAAGGTCTCAAAAGGGTTTGTAGAGGGGGTTGGAGTTTCGAGGGTGAGTGTTTTGAAATATAAGTGGGTCTCTTGAAGGTATTTGCAGCGGGTTTTAAGCGTTGTGAAAAGGTCTCATTAGGGTTTGTACGAGGGTTGGGGGTTGTTGGGGAGTTTGTTTTAATAGAGGGCTTCGTTACTGTTTTTGGAAGGGTTTGGAGTTGTTGGGGGGTGTATTTTTGTTTTACTAAACGCCTGATTTCGACGTCGACAAGACATCGTTTCCATTGAAGGTCCGGCGAATTTCCGGTTACTGCGCAGAAACGTTCTTGACGGTTTTTACGAGGGATCGTCTCTGTGGGGTTTAGGATTTAGAGTAGCTGGATGAGTGCACTTTACATTTTCGGGATAAGGTGATCCCTTCTAGAAATGAGAATATACCTTTTTTGTGCTTATGAACTCAGAAACTAACATCCAAGTTGCTCATTATGAAACCTTACCCACTCCTCGACGACGCCACCCCCCGTTTTAAAGTTTTCAGCTTGTATAAGTCGAAGTAGGACAGTAGTATATTTGTATAAGTCTAAGTAGCACAGTAGCAAATTCAGATAAATCATAGTAACCTATACTAACCGACGAACCTCCGATGAAGACCCCTTTGCTCGACGTTTTCCCTAAACCCTAGACCCTGAACCGGGGCCTGAAATTCCGAGTCTCGTGGAAAGTTTTGCACTCAAGTTTTGGCGCTTGACTCTGGGGGTACGAGTAACCCCTAAACCCCAAACGGGATTGTGTGGAGCCTTGCCGGCCTTGTGCGAGTGTGAGAGTCGAAACCACAAACGCAAAGCCGCAAAGCCCCAAACCCTAAACCCTGAACCCCCAAACCCTAAACACCTAAGCCCCAGACTCTAAAACCCTAAGCCCTAAACCCTAACAGATCCCTTATGGATCCCCTCTTAAAGGAACCCTAAACCCCCAGATTGTCTGCTTCCTCCTCGCCCGCCGGCTTCGGCCACCAAGCCGCGGTACAGCGAAGCTCTTGCGCCCTGGTCTGCGTCAACCTGTGGGGCGCGGGGTGTAGGGTTCAGGGGTTTAGAGTTTAGGGGTTTTAGGGTTTTAGAGTTTTGGGGTTTGGAGTTTAAGGGTTTAGGGTTTAGAGGTTCAGGGTTTCAGGGTTTAGGGGTTAGGGGTGTAGGGTTTAGCGGCGGTTTGGGGGTTTAGCGGTTTAGGGATTTAGGGGCTTAGGGTTTATTCGGCTTTTGGGGTGCTTGATTTGAGTCTCACAGGGTTTGAGAGGGTTTCAGAGCCTACGGGTTCAGGGCTCCAGGGTCCAAGGTTCTTGAGTTTAATATAGCTGCCTTAATAATTAGAACAGGGTTCCTTAAGGGTTCTATACGGGCTACTAGAAGGGTATAGGGTGTAGGGGCCTTAATAATTAGAATAGGGTTTGGGGGTATATTATATTATAAACATGATAAGGAATCCCCCCGAACCCTAATCTAATTAGTAAGGCCCCTACATTAGGGGTGCTTTCTGTCGCGCGATCACCTTCGTTTGTTCTAATTCCGGCTGGAAGAGGCCTGCTCGTCTCTATCCGCCTGCAGTACCTTCATACAACCGGCATCGTACCCCCAAACTTCGTTCTGTTCTGACAATTATTGAGGGCCCGAGATTACTAGGTGAAGTAGGCAAGTGTACAACTTTCTTTTGAGATGATACTACCGGTTCGGACCCTATGTCCTGATGTTCATTTGTCAACAGGTTCGCAATTGTCGTGGAACTTGAAGATTCCTCTTTTAGAATAGAAGCCAAACGCTTGGAACATGTTTAGGGTTTAGGGCGTTTAGGGCTTGAGGATGAGTAATGTTGGGGTTTCCTATGTTTTTGGCACGGGCATGAGCAGAGTGATCTCCCAACTGTCTGGCTTCTTCTTTAGACCCTTTTGGAATTATTGGTTTTGATATAAATCCTGCAATACCTCAAGGACCCTCAAGGACCCTATTCCTCATTATGGGTAGTGCAGGATTTAGTTCATCAGCCGTGTCATCGTCGTCGCGATCCTGAACCGAAATCCTGAAGCGCTTGCCGCTCACTTCTGCTACAAGGTTTCACGAATGGCTCTTCTCGACCTTCATTGCTGCTATAGAAACTTAACAACACGCGTTCAAAGCGCAACTGCAAGTGAAAACAAGGCTCAGGACTACCACAGTTAATATTACTAAGACTTGCAGATGTACTGAACCACTCGCGTGCTGCATTTCATGAGCGTTTGCATACAACGGGTTCTTGTGTGACAGTTGCTCGGAGAGGTAGGTCTCTCGCAATGTAGACGCATGCTGAACGAAACTGTGTACATCATAGCATGTAAGTCTCAATATTTGGCCTGTCGCAGAAAGGGCAATCACTAATCAGGGCCCTACCTCTACATACATTGCATCAGCTAGTTGCGGCTGTTCGAAACAGCAGACTGAAGTTGCAAATAATTACAAGTGGGTTTCGACTTTTTTAGGGGTCCAAATGTGTAGAACAGCAATACCGTATGTTAAGTTCCACCCCAAAAGCCAAACTATCCCTAGATTAAGCCTCCAGAAGAAGTTGCCGGCCATATCGCGCTGGAGCCCAACACCTTCATTCGCTTGCTTGTAAATACGGGTCCTGTAGCCTACCTGAGCAAGAATTAGATACATGTGTGTATATATATATATATATATACATACATAATATATATATATATATATATATATGCACATATACATGTACACACACACATACACATACATACACATACATACATGCAGAGAGATCTGCTCCATGTGTACGCATGGACGTATGAACACGAACGAATGGGTGGAGAATGAAGCAGAATACAAACAAGCAAACAGCATGTATGTCTGTACGTACTCACTGTCTTTTCATGTGCTATACACCCTGCCGCTCCTCCAGGTATAAGAAAGGACAGATGAAGCCCATGTCGCCACTTGCCTTGGGTGTAAAGGTGCGCTTGTTTAGGGTTTAGGGTTGAGGGTTTGGCAATCATCCCAGACCCCAAGGGTCCAAGCATCTAGTAGAATGACATTATGCCTAGCAAGTTTACCTTACAGTTGCTCTGATCCTTAACCCAACTACCCGAAGTATCGGGTACTAGAGTCTGGGTCAGGGAGTGACTGTGGTCCTTAACCCCTGATTTGAACGAGCTGTTTTCCATTTCGGTGTTACAGGGATCCTATTTCACATTATATTTAGAGCTCCGAAAGGGCCCACCTACTTAAAAACAACCCGTCTACTGACGTTTTGGGGTGAGAGAGTTTAGTGTGTCAGTGTAGGATGTCTTCAGGCGGTCTCCTGTAGCGCATGGGATATCACGATCGTCGGAGTTTCAAGGCTGTCATGCTGGCGAGTGTCTCTATTTCCCTATGGTTTCCCACTATTCTTAGATGAGCGGAGGTTCCACTCTCAGGGTTTCTCCAGGGTTTAGAGTTTATAGTTTCAACCACAATAGTGCACATGCCGGAGGACAAGCTTCCGCTTGTTACTGACAATGAAGAGTTTCGGGTATTTCGGCGGCCCCACGGAAACACACCCTGCGTATCCTCCACCTCTTATACTTGTCACTCGGCTTGCCTCGACATCTCGACTTGCCATGACCTGCCCAAACGCTAAAGCCCTAAACCCTAAACCCCTAAACCCCTGGACCCGAAACCTTGCTGCCCGCTCCATTCCCTGGTCCCGCGGCTGCAGCCCGGCAGCGCCGCCCAGCCCAGGCAGCATTGGACATGCTGGTGCGCATATAAAACTTTACAAACCAAGGTTGTTGAAGGATAATTGGATTGGTTTCGGGTTTAGGGATGTTTAGGGTAGATATCTACACAAGCGAACCCGAAAAGGGGGAAGTAGTCCTCATTCTTATACTTCAGGTCTTTTAACCTGCATACCAAGTGCCCCAACCCTTAAAGTAGATCCCAGGGCGAACCCCTAAACCTTACGGTTCTAAGATCTGCCGGCTACAAGGCCTAAGCGCCAAAACCAATCAGCAGCTAAACCCTAAACCCCTCTAAACCCCCCTAAACCCTATACCCTTAACCCTAAACCCTTGGCCCAAATCTAGGCCCTAAATCTTAAACGCTGAACCCTTAAACCCAAGTCTATGCCCCTAAGCTCCAAGCCCTAGGTTCCAATGCAGCAGAGTCATCACGGATGGTGTCCAAGAGGTGGACGAGAGCTCACCGAAAAACGCCAAGGCCGGTCCATTTGCTGCTTTAGGGTTTGTAGGGTTCAGTTCAGGATTTGGGGTTTACAAACAAACCGGAGACCCCAACATAAGACTACAGCAAGTCCCATGTTGGTGGTTTGGTCCGCCAAAAGCGGCATGTAGTGTGTAGAGCACAAAGTCAGGACGTCTGTGTGATTAATGTCTTGTGGTTTCTTAGCGGTAGTAGCCAGGCTACAAGAGAGTCCAGCGCCCCACATTCCGTTCGATATGGCTTGGCTCAGCACGAGCACTTCCAGGATCATGATTTGGTGCGCCGGGAGTTGATCTTTCAGAGGCTTAGAGGCCCTTAATATAGGGCCTAAATAGTTCCCAACAGTTACCAATACTATTCTGGGGGTTCCGTATTATAAGCATCGCATAATGGGCCCCAATCCTAAGGCCTCTTCATTAACAACATCTGCAGAGTCGCCGCGCGATGTGAATGCGCCACTCAATCTGCCCCGCTTAACTGCTGCTTTGCGGCTCGTTAGGGGTTTAGGGTTTAGGGTACCCAACAACTACTTTCCTAGCGAACCTCCAGGCTACTCCTCCCAGAAAGACTTGGAGGGTCGGGGGACTTAGCAAGTAGTTATTCTATAGACTTGTCAGCAACATGACCCCAACTCGAATCCGTTTGAGGTTACTTCTAAGTCTTTTCATCACTTAAAACCTGAACCCTACGTCCCCCGACCCTCCCAGAAACAGGTGAAGAAAACACTGGTGAAGTGGGACATCCAGCCGCAGGAGATGGTGGAAGACCTTAACGATCTGTGGCTGCAGCTTTTGGTTTCCGGGTTAGGGCTTAGGGTGATAAACGGAGACCCTAGACTTACGTAGTCGCATTGCCGAGGGGCCTTTCGGCCCTTAGATTCCGGCATCTCGGTTCGAAACAAGGGCCGATGCCAAGGTTTCAATGGGTCGCGTAACCGACCTGATCCTTCGATTAGCCATGCAACCTTCTGCCTCCTTCACGAAGCATTACGAACCAATGCACGTTGATCCGGTAAGCACCCCGAGCCCTAGCCCAGCCCTGCCTGCCGCCACACACTCGCGCCAAGCCCTAAGCCCCAGACCCTAAACTTCCTAAACCCTCAACTCTGCACCTTAATGGGTCGTGCAAAAAAAAAAACCAAAAACCCTGAACCCTAAACCCTGAACCCTAAACCCTAAACCCTGCCCTCCGTTCCCAAGGACTTGCGAGGCTTCCGCCGTGTGATGACCGACCTGGGAGGTCCCATGCGCGAGGCTTGCCATTAGATTCCTTGACGCTCTTCTGGTTGGCTCTTAGGACTTTAACTTTTTGGGATTTCTACATGAACTATAATAAGTAGGCCAAAGGTTTAACTTTCAGTAGGGGTTCAGAAGTCAGCCAAGATTCGGCCTCTGGGTTTGCAAATGTCTAAGGTTTCGGGTTTAGGGTTTAGGGTTTTGGGTTTGGGGGTTGAGGGAGGTTAAGGTCTAGAGTTATGGGGTCTATGGGATATACGGCTTGGGGCTTAGGCTTGGGGCAAATTTTCAGACTGGGGTTTTGGCTCATATCATCCTCCACGATATGTTATGCTTCGGTCTACCATGTACCATACTGGGTTATTGAGTTTATTTTGGCTAGCTGAGCACTGTAGCAGCAGAAATGGCAGGAAGCAGCGTTCATGCTGCTGGAAGCTCCGGTCCTTACTATCTTTGACGCTTCAACCTGTGTCATTACCGGACATTACTGGGCGTTTACCCTAAACCCTAAACCTTTCATTGAGCATCTTTAAGCAAACTGTTGTTGCTATTATTGCTGATCTCGCGGCTCGTACCATTCAGCTTTCCTTCCGGGCATCCTGGTGGCTTTGTGCTGTGGCCACAGCAGCAGAAGCTATTCGCAGTTCGTAGTTCTCTAAACTGAAGTGTTTTCGGGATGCCCGCTAGAGTGCCTCACTCATGCAGCATGCAATGAGGATCCGTCCCATGGATTTGTTGAAACCCGGACATGACAGAATCTCCGGAGGTTGTCCGAGTGAACTCCGATCAATCCCATCTGTCACGGGTGTCTTCGCGCCGCTCGGCTTGCATATTGAGCCCAAAGCCGCAGTTTATCAAGTGTTTAGGGGGTTTTGCAGGGCTTGAGAAGGGCTTCTATACGGCCTTATAAGGGAGTCATACGGATTTTTTCCTCAAGAAGGAGTGTCGCAAGGCTTTCGGGTCTTATGTGCGATTCGTCGCACCTCTCTAAATTCGAGTTCTGGCCGCGAGGAGGCCTCAAACCCTACACGTGTCAACCCGACCCGTTTTGGAATGCCAAAAATTCTAAAAATGGCGTTTGCTCGAAGGAACATTGAAGTTAAGCTTGACATGGCAGGTATATCTTGGAACATGCTGTCCTTACATTCCAGCTTGAGTTGGATTGGCTAAGCAGCGCCCGCTACGCCCCAAACAACCCTATAAACCCTACTCACCAAACATCAGCTTAATAGTCTCGGTGTCGCGACGGAGCGTTTGCAGGCCGACGGGGGCTGGAGGCTTTCATTCTGTAGCAGTGTCAGGCCGTACGACTGAGCTCCTAAACCCCAAACCGTGGCGGAATGGGAAGACAGTCCGTATGACCTTCAAGACGCATTTATGTTGGGCTGTGCTGTTTGGAACTAACCAGGAAGCAGAGTGAAAAGCGGAGGGGGTGGGGCGGCGGGGGGGTATTAAGTGAGCAATCCCATATTATCATGTAGCCCTGCCTCGTAAATTATCAGGATTCAGGATGCTGGTAACGTTCTGCTCCCTTGGGCCATGTGGGAGGGAGGAGGAGGAGATCACTATGGTTGGGGGCACTTGATTTAAGCACGTGGGATTCAGCCGTTCATCGTCCAGGGGTTGGCCGGAACCAGCTTTTGGCGCGGGAGCTCCCTTTCGTGGTTCCTTATATCACATATACCAGGCTTCATGGAAACCTTAAAGGAGGCCTTATAGGAACTAGTATGGATACATGGACCCTAAAGCCAGAGAGCTCAACCGAAGACCGGCGAGGTAAGACGACGCAGCAGAACATGCAACAGCTTCAGGATGTTTTCGGAAGTATGATCTTGGACGACGACTCTTGGGCAGCAAAAGTCTTAAATCTGGATTGATGGGGGTTTACGCTTTAAGGTTTAGGAGTTTGGATGCAGGGTTTTTGGAAAGTCCAAAAACAATCATCTTGCTTTAGACTCCAGCGTAGCCCTTAAACTCCCTGAGAAATCTTGCTCTAAATGCTATATAGCATAGCCCTCAAACTCCCTGTCAGACCTGCCCTGGCCCTTAAAATCCGTCAGAACAGTTAACAGGGCCGTGGAGTCGGCGGCACTGCACCAGGCCACAGTCCGTCGCAGAGCTGGATGCGTGGGATGGAATACTTGAAGGATCATGGGACTTAGTAAGTAGGGTTATAACTAAGGTAACTATACTTATAACCCCAATTAGGGGGCTTATAACCTTACTTAACAAGTCCCATGATCCTCCAAATATTGGGTCTAGGGCTTAAGGGGTTTAGGATGCATTATGGGGTTTGGGCTGTATTGCAAGGCTTAGGGTTTAGGATTGGGGGGCTTTTAGGGTGTGGTATAAGGTTTGGGGTGTATTTAGGCTAAGGGCGTTAGTTCTAGGCACTAAATTGAATGCAGCTGTTAGCTAATGTTCTAGAACCGCACGTATAATAACAATACTGCGCGTAGAACCCGTAGGTGGCATCCTTCTATACAGCCACAAAACCATCAAGACTGTCTAGTGCCGCTAACTGAACAACCCTAAACCCTAAACGACAGAGCCTTTGGCAACAAGTCCTCCCAATATCCAACCATCGAGCCGTTGAGAAGAAGTTGCCCTACTAAGTACTAAATGTGGTTTTAGGGTCGAGGGTAAACTTACACATGCTCTTCCCTGATTTCCTTAAGAAGTATACTATAAAAGAGCCCCCAGAAACGTATTCTTCGACCCTTCGACTCCTCAAGGATGAGGAACGTGGTGTGGTTGGGGTTGCGGAGTGTAGATCACCCTGAACCCTCTGCGGAGTGTTAGATCAGCCTAAACCCATAGCCCCTAAACCCTAAACCCCTAAACCCCTAAACCCTAAGCCCCAAACCCTAAACCCCTAAACCTCTAAGCCCCTAAACTCTAAACCCCTTCAACCCTTAAACCCCTAAACCCCTGAACCCAAATCCCCAAAGCCCCTAAACCTCTAAACCCAAAGCCCTAACCCTGAGACCCCAGTCCCTTCAACCCGAAGCTTGCACCCTAAACCCTGCCCGAAAATCCGCACAAAGACCTAAACGCCACGGATCAACACGGAAAGTTTAGGGTCTGTGGCTTATAAGGCTTTGGCTTTCGTGTTTAGGGTTTTAGGGCCTTTAGGCTTAGGGTGTAGGGCTTAGGGCTTTTAGGGTTTAGGGTCTATTCTGGCAAACCTACAGAATGTCCGAACAAATCATGCTGATGTCAGCAAACATACTGGAAGGTTACTGTTGTTGGGCTATAGTAAAAGGATTGCTACCGCTGCTGTTGAAGGCAGCGCGCAAAACAAAACCTGGACACAGAGTGTGGCACGGAAATCCGGTTTAGACAATCACCAATTCCTAAACCCTAAACCCTAAACCCTAAACCCTAAACCCTAAACCGTAAAAGGAAGCGCCATAAGACTTCCCAAGACTTCCGTCCTGTGTGGCGGTCCACTGCCCAGGCCTTGCCTTCTTCGGTCGTGCCAAGGATAGCCTGGGTTCAGTTAAGGGAAACTACAGGTCTGGAGTTTAGGGTTTAGGGTTTTCGGGCTTCGGTTTAAGACCGAAGCCCAAAAGCCGAAAGGTCATAAGGTTTAGGGCTTTAGGGTTTAAGGGTTTAGGGTTTAGGGTGTAGGGCTTTAGGGCTTTAGGGTTTCGGGTTTAGGGTTTAAGGGAGTTGAGGGAGCTTTTTTGGGGTATGGGGGGGGGGGGTTTTTGAGGCATAGAGGTGAGCAAGTAGGCGAGTTCACAGAGTTTGCTTGACAGGATTTGCCTGAAACAAGGAATCACCCCTGGGCCCTAAACCCTAAACTCTACAACCTAGACCTAAACCCTAACCCTACTGCGTTCCGCACCGAAACCTGAGAAACGCCACTTATTGCAGCAGAATTCCGGACCATGGGCCTACGAGTTCAGGGCTGAGGGGTTTAGGGTTTAGAGCTTTAGGCTAAAGGCTTCGAGCACGGCTTTCCCCAAAGTCGGCGACTTAGATTTCAATAAAGTCTCTACAGGGTTTTAGTAAATTTTAGAGGGTTCGAGATGGGGGCCCTTACGAGTAGAATGGGGTTTGGTACAGTATTATAGTCAAGTTCACGGGGGCTATAACGGAATGCTGCTAAAACATGATTCGCGCTATTTTGTAGAGTATATCTTGCAACACAGGCTTGGTCCCAGACGTTGGGAGCCCTCATCATGCCATCTTTCTCAGAAGTACCCGGCGCCAACTCAACAGCTGAGGCGCGGTCTTCCAAACCCTTCCCAGCTGTTTTCCACTCCGACTCGTGTATCTTTTTCATATGTCTTCGCCAGTCCTGTTGATTGATTTCTGCTGCACAGAGGCAGCAGTGCCTCTCGAGGAATCGGAGAAGTGGCTTATGTGAGGCAGCCGCTGCTGTGGTCGTGTCTTGGAGCAGCTAGTCCACTCTGGCCACCGTACAGTCGGAGCACCTGGCCGTGGTCGTTTGCGGCTGCTCCGGGAAACAACGCGTGCCCAGGCAGTGGCGAGCGCCGTTTGAAACAGCACCACACAGTTTCTTAGGTGGCGATCCTTGGAGTGCACCTTCTGAGTGCAGAGCTCGCAGTCGTGGTCGCGGGTTTAGGGTCTAGGGTTCAGGGTTTAGCGTTTAAGATTTGGGGTGCAGGGTTTAGACCGGTTGTGGTCTCTTTGACAATATTAATATAATAAGGACCTCGAAGCAACATTGTTGTAGTTATTTAAGCCTGTAGATTATGTAGAAGAATAGCCCCGTATAGGTGTTGGGCCATTATTTTGACCTCGGCCCCCGGCCGAAGCGGTCAGAGGTTCCTATTCGGACTTCCTCTGCTCCTGCAGTGATCAGTGACCCCTAAACCCTAAACCCTAAACCCTAAACCCTAAACCCTAAACCCCCACCCTCCCACCTAAGGGGGGTGACTGCTGCCCCCCAAACCCCCCACGCCCCGCCCCTCCCCGTTGGCCCGGCCGGGCCGAGGCGGACGACGCGAAGCGTTTGAATTACTTCGTTTTTGGGGGGCTGTAGGAAAACTTCAGGGTACATGTTTGGCAAAAGACACACGTTTATTCGTGTCCCACTGTGCAGGCCCAGGTAGTACAGTACCTCAGCATTTATGTTTCTGCATGCCCCGCAGGCTGCTGAACCTCTTATGCTGACCAAATTTTGGCAGGATCTGACACAGAAAAACTCACGGCACCGACACCTCACAGTACCGCGAAAGTCCTAAGCCCGAGTTCCCAAAAACCCTGACCGATGTTTTGGTTTCGGGTTTAGGGTTTAGGGTTTTAGGGTTTTAGAGTTTTAGGGTTTGGGGTTTAGGGTTTGGCTACGAAACACCACAACCCCTTCCTACATACGCCCTCACGCAGAAAATCGACAGCTCCTTGTCAGAAGTCACCTCACCTTGGGGACCAAGTGACCCTTATAAGTAGGGGCCCTATACCCTTGTACTATGAATCCGTATATGATACTATATGGTATATGAACCTAAAACCCTTTTAGGGTTCATTTCGTCGTTACGGCATTAAAAATCTCGGTGTCTACCTGCACCCCGCCCTTTTGCTTTTCAGGAGCTCTTAACATAGGGGCCTGAATAATGAGAATAGGCTTTTGGGGTATATTGTACTATACTTGTAGTAAGGACCCTCCCCCCCAAAAAAATATTTTTATGACTATAGTACAATGTACGCCGAAACCTGATTCTAAGTATTAAGGCCCCTATATGACACCCCAAAACCTCCAAGTTCGATGTGTCCCTGAACCACAGACCCACCATCCCCCAACACCCCCCGTTTAGGGTTCAGGGTTTAGGGTTTAGGGTTTAGGGTCTAGGGCAAAAAACATGCGCCCGAAGCTCAAAGAGCGGAAAACCCCGGAAACCCTACAGCCTTAAACCGGCGAGCCCTAAAACCCTAAACCCCGAAACCCCTAAAGCCTTAAACAGCTGAGCCCTAAAACCAACAAAGTCTGGGTAGCAACCACCAAAATCAAAGCCCATTTGCCTTGGCAAAGCCCTTAAAACCTAAACTCTAAACCCTGAACCTTAAACCCTAAACCCTAAGCCCATGCAAACGCGAGGCTGGGCCAAGCAGAGCAACCTCATTGTTGTCCCGGCCTCATTCATCGGTTCAGGGGTTCTGGGGTTTAGGATTTAAGGGTTTAGGGTTTTGGATTTAAGGGTTCAGGGTTTAGGGTTTAGGGTTAGGATTTCAGGTTCATGAACGCCCTAAAGCCTAAACCCTAAACGGCTCCTATAAGGGTTGATTAAGGGGCGTTTGGGGTGTTGGGTTTAAGGGCTCGGGCTTGGCGGGTGTAGCATCTTAGAGTTCTGAGTTGTCTGGGAATGCTTGCAACCTGAAACCGAAGCTCCCCCCTTCAAAAGGCTCTTCAACAATTTCAGCTTAGGGTTTAGAGTTCAGGGTTTTTGGTTAAGGGGGTTTTGAAATTAAGGTGTTCAGTTTTTTGTTGAGGGCATATTGATAGGCCCCTTTGCCTTCTGCGACACAACGCTTCAGCCTTGAGGCAAAGTGGTGTGATCTGGGTTTAGGGTGTAGGGCTTAATTAGGGAGTTTAGGGCTTTGGGTTTAGGGGTGCGTGAACCGTGAACGGAAAAAGCTGAGATTCTGGGGTGAGGGGTTCAAGGCCAAAAAGTTTCGGGTCACAGCTACCTGCACAGACACTCTTTTGCTGACGCACCTCCTGCGTCCTTTCGCACCTGCCCAGATCCTGGTAGAAACAGGCTGTGCCTTGGAGATCGTCAACCTCTCGCCGAGGAAGATGACTGCGTTACAGCGCGCGGAACCTCCTAGGGTCCGTCCAAAGGTGAAGATGAGACAAGCGTCAGCACAGATCCCCTGCATTTTGGATCTCTGACGATCGGAACCTTCTTCAACTTGCTGTAATGTGTGCCCAGTCCAAGGCGGCCCTGCTTCTTCTGATGCTGGCCCCACCGATCGTACACGAAGCCAAATTCAGAGCTGTTCTTCAGAAGCAAGTGAGCACCCTGTCAAGGAGCTCTACACGAAAACCTAAAGCACCCTACCCTCAACCCTACACCCTAAAGCCTAAACCCTATACCCTATACTCAGACCCTAACACCTCAAAGCGGAACAGCTGTCGATCTTGAACTCTTGGAAGTCCTGGGTTCATGGGATCTTCAGCCAAAAGCGACCCTAAACCCTGAACCCAACCCTTTAAGGCTTGGGGTTTGGGGTTTAGGGGTTTAGGGGTTTAAGGTTATTTAGGGTTTAGGTGTTTTAGGGTTTAGGGTTTAGGGTTAGTCAGAAAGCTTGAACTGGTTGACACTGGCTGGGTTCTTAGTAGTAAAGCATCTAACCTTTGGCAGTTTTTGGGGGTGCTGTAACCCCTGCGTATTCGCAAAGGTCAACCTTTCGTTCCTCTCCCTAAACCCAAGCCCTGAACCCAAAAGCTTAAGCCTTCGAGCAAGAATTGCGAAATCGGCATGTTTGCTTTCTATTAAACGGGCGCCTTAATCGGCAGAGTCTGTGAGGGCTTAATGTTTAGGGTTTAAGTTTAGGGGTTTAAGGTTAAAGGCGAGGGAATTAAGGGTTCAGGGTTTGGGGGTTCAGGGGTTTAGGGTTTATAGTGCTTAAGTTGGGGGCTAACTTGGAATCTTGATCACGCTTGCAGAATGGCTTGGTTTTGGTTTCTGGTTGGCTTGTCGTGAGTGATGACTGTTTGGGTGCTCTGCGCGATTGCCCGTGAAGAACTGCCCTTGGAATCCTACACCCCGAAACCACACGCCTAGATTCTGTATAGAAGCCTGTACAAGTAGCACTTTCGATGCAATCCTAATGCAACCCGTATAGAGCGCTTTCAGTTGCTTTAGGGAAGCTGATGATCCTGAGGGTTTGTCTATTTTCGGGTTCTTGGAGGTTTGAAGAAGCTGTACAGTGTACAAGGGCTTACAAGGATGTTAGACGACTCGGTGTAAGGTTTCCAGAAGGGTGTTGGTTTAAGGTTTTTCTGGGTCAGGGTTTGAGATTTAAGGTCCATCCAGCGCTTAGAACTTGAGGTTGGCGTCCTTAGGGTCTGGGGTCTAAGCTTGGGGTTTAGGTGTAGGTGCAGGGCTTTCACCCCCAAACAGTATTGCTGGTGCTCTCTGTTTCTTTGCACTATTCCGCGGAAGGTCTCTACAAGTTCTACATTTCCGTGGATGACAGTGTTGAGTTCTTCCTGGATGGCAACCTTGTGATCCAAGAAACCAGATGCGGTGTCTGGCGCAGCTTGCTTAAGGGAGTGTTGTCATACTATCATCCCTTCTAACGTTTCTCCTACCTCTTGTCGTCCCAACGCCCCCGGGGGACCCTAAACACTAAGCCCTAAACCCTCCCTAACACCTCAGAAATGCGGAGGAATCGATTGCACAAGGAAGGTTTTGGTCACAGCCCTTCTCAACTCCAGCCAGAACCCGAAGAGTCTCGTAACAACCCTTGCACCTACATTGTCTAACCGTCAAAGCAACGGCGGAAAACCCCTGAATCCGACAATTGAAAATGAGTCGTAAAACTAAACCCTAAGCACTATAAACCCTAAACCCCAAACCCTAAACCCCCTAAACCCCTAAACCCCCAAACCTGTAAACCCTAAGCCCTAAATCCCTAAGCCTTAACTCCTAAACCATAAAGCCAAGGTGATCTGGAGGCCTCGCTGAATCTGCAAGCCGGGGCGATCCCTTTTGCATTGCAGATGTGCCATGGCGAGGAGGGTTAAGGTGTTGAGCTTGGGTTTGGGAGTTTGGGTTTTTTGGGTTTGGGGTTTAGGGATTCTTCTGAGACTGTTGGAGTTTAGGGGTTTAGGGTTTAGGGTTTAGAGATTCTTCTCAGATTTTGGGTGAGGGTTTAGGTTTTAAGGTTGCAGATGGTTCCTGCTTCTTCTTTTGAAAGGGGGTTGGTTGAGGCCTGAGGTTCGGATCTTGAAGTTTGTTAGAGGGTGCTTGGGGTCTGCTAGTTTCTTGCAACAACCTATCAAGTCCGTAGAAACCCATTGAAACCTGCAAATCCTTGTCTTCAGCCATGCACAGGTACGAGTATGCGGGGGGGACGATGCTGCATCTGCACTATGAAGGTCCCGACAGCGGAGCGGCTGGGCGTCAAAACTTGGGCAAGACAGCAGAGCTGTACACGGTTCGAGGTTTTGAGGTATAAAATTCTCGCTTCCATCAATTATAGATAGATAGATAGATAGATAGATAGATATAAATATTGAAATTATGTTGAAACATATTTCTAAGAGAAATTCAAAGTTAAGATAACTATAGTAGAATATCCCCCCCAGAACCCTATTCTAATCATGAAGGCCCCTACATTACTTTGAAGTCTTCGTTCTGAGGACCAAAAAGTGCTGGTTCCAACCTCTGCCTTCACGCATATGCTGCTCGGCTATGCGGAGCACGGGTTGCGAAGCGTAGTTGCTACGGTTGATGATATAAAACCTGCATGACCGTAATAAGGAATATACCATAATTCCCATAGTTTAGGGTCCTTAGGGTCATGCAGGATTTATATCATCAACAGTAGCACTTTGTCGACGAAAGGCAATGTTTGATGCGCAGGGGTTCATACTTTCGACTCTCGATACGCTGGCAGCCCAGCCGCGTGAGACGACATGACCTAATATGGGGGGGCCTAAATAATTACCTACACTATATTGAGGGTTCCTGATCATAATTATAGTATTTACTATTTTGGGGGGTTCCTCATCAGAAACATAGTATAAATTATGGGCCCCCAAACCCTATTCAAACTATTAAGGCCCCTACAGTAAGCCTTCCCATGCTCACCGAAGGGTGTCCCTACAAGGTCCCTTTGGAGGTCCTTTCTTAGAAGGGTGCCGTACTATTTTGGGGACGCAAGAAGGGAACCTGACTTGGAAAACTGCCCACGCCTTGGAACATATTCAGAACATCCAGAACCCTCAACCCTAAACCCTAAACCCTAAACCCTAAACCCTAAACCCTAAACCCTAAACCCTAAACCCTAAACCCTAAACCCTAAACCCGAAACCAGTAACGAAGGCTACGGAAGGGTTTTGGTGTCCCCCGGGCCCGTGGCCGAGGGCGAACGCCAACACTGCGCTGATGACCGATGCATCCCACACCCGCGGCTGCGTGGGAAATACCGGCCTTGCCGGCATGAAAGGAATCTCGGGCTGAACCAGGGTTTGTGGGCTTAGGGTTGTAGGGTTGTAGGGTTGTAGGGTTTAGGGTTTAGGGCTTAGGGTTTAGCAACTCTGCTCCAACTTTTAAGCCGTCACTTCGGACTATAAGCACCGAGCGGCGAATCTTTAGCTCCATTCCAAAACCTGAGATGCAGCGCAGCAGCAGAGTTGCCCCAGCAGTTGTTCTGCGCAAGCTTCCGGTATAGGGCTTGGTCGTAAGTAGACACTGAAATCCATACCTCATGCTCTAAAGCCTACATTTATACACCCTAAAAACCCTATTTGTCACCTTTACTTGGGCTCTTACCGCAGACCGCAACCCTAAACCCTAAACCCTAAACCCTAACGCAGACCGGAGCGTCCGAATCTCTGTCAGAGGCTCCATCTTTGCGCCGAGCGGTCAGGCGCGTGTAACCTTTCACGGAGGTTTGGGGTTTGGAGGTTTGGGGGTTTAGGGTTTATATGGTTTAGGGCTTATGGTGGAATGATGATTAATGAGATAATCCGATTTTGGTTGAGGGTTTTTGCACACTGCCGCTGCTGCTGCTGCTCTTGCTGCTGCTCCTGACCTTGCTGCTGCTTCCTGCTGCGGCTCCTGCTGCGGCTGCTGCCACTGACACCACATGGGCAGTTCTCTAAGTTAGGGACCCTTTTTGGGGGTCCCCAAAACAATCCGGCATCCTCATAAAGAGGGCCCTAAACGGGACCCTAAGTTAGAGAACTACCCACAGCGATTCAGGGGCAATCCCCCCGACTTGAACTCGGAGCTTTCGGAATGGGCCTTTTTAATGTAGGGGGCTAAACAATTACCTATACTATTTTTTTTTTTTGGGGGGGGGTCCTTATCATAATTATAGTAAAAATGGGCCCCAAAACCCTATTCTAATAATTAAGGCCCCTATATTAGATACTTCCGTGCCTTAAGAGGACGCAGGGGCCCAACGGCATCTTGCTGCAGGACACCGGCGTCGCCTGCGGCTTCGTTCCGGTGGTGCGTCTTGTTTGCATGCTACGAGCTCCAGGCGAGCTACTAGGGAGTTTTCTAAATCAGGGTCCCTTTTGGGGTCCTTTTCATAAGGGTGCCGTACTATAGTCGGGACCTAAAAAGGAACTACCCACTAGATGGCAAATTATCCCCATGTTCCGGGTCCTTTTTCTGCTTAGCAAGTGAAGGGTTTCTGGTTGTACTGACGACTTCTATCCTCGTCATTCTGTGTTTTCTTCTTGGTACTGCCTGGGTGTGCTATATCGACTCCTTCTCTGGCTTTGTCTCTAGGAATTGTGTGTTCGTGTTCGCAGAGGACGCCCATGGGGCTTCAGGTGCATAGGGTTCCGGGCCCTGTAGACCATCACTGGTGTCCATGTAGTAACTCTTGTCTGTTGCTGTAGATGCCAGAGCCCTTCAGTGCAAGCCGCTCTGGCGAATCATCCGCTAAACCCTAAACCGTAAGACCCCTGAAATTGTTCAAGCATTACTCTGAACCGAAGCCCTAAACCCTCAACCCTAAGCCCTCGAACGCTACATCCTAAACCCTCAGCCCTAATTCAACCCAAACGAAGGAAGTCCGATTCTCCGATTGTTCTGCCCACGAGTAGCCGCTCGGCGGCTTCTCAGCTTCGGGCCGCTTCTGTGGATTTCACCAGGGGCTTCAGGGGAGGAATATAGGAGCCTCAATAATGACCTATTTAATTCTGGGGTGGTTTCTTATTCTACTTATACTGCAAAGGACCCCCAAAACCCTATTCTAATTCTTAAAGCCCCTAAACCCTAAACCCTAAACCCTACAGTACTTCAAAGGATTGGCAGGCTTTCTCGAGGTTAAGGGTACCCTAATCCCTAAACTCTAAGTCCCCTCAACGCTATATTATACCCTAAACCCTAAACCCCAAAACCCTATTCTAATTCTTAACCCTAAACCCTAAACCCTAAACCCTAAACCCTAAACCCTTAAAGCCCCTATATTATCGGTTTTTGAACTTCCAGGTTGACGGATTCGGGGTTGCGGGGGTTTTGCGTGGCAAGCAATGCCAAACTGGGAGTTTCCGAAAATTAGGGTACCTTATTTTGGGATCCTTACAATAAGGATCCTACTATTTAGGGTACCATATTAGGGTCCCCTATTTTCGGATCCCCCCAAATGGCTCCAGCGCAGTTCCTCAAGCCTGCGGTCGCAAGGATTTAGGGTTTCGGGTTCACGCTTTAGGGTTCATGGTCTATAGGGAGTTTAGGGCAGCATGCAAGCGCAGCCGTCCAATCCTTGTGTAGCCCTGCCTGCAATCTTGGGAAGCTCCATGCAAAAAGCAAGACTGTCACTTACGCGGACCTTAGTTTTGTAACCCCGAGGCCTTAAATTCTGAATCCGTGACAAGAAACTCCAAACCGCCTAAACCCTAAATCCTAAACCCTAAACCGCATCGATACTACCCCAATACAAGGGTCTCAATACCAAAAAACCTCTATGAACCCTAAACCCTAAACCCTAAACCCTAAACCCTAAACCCTAAACCTCTATGACTCTATGTCCTTCCAGCGTAAGCCCCAACAAGTCCCCAAGCCCTAAACGCAAATCCCGAAAGGCAGGGGACTAAAGGAGGGACCCTTGAAGGGACCCTTGGGGATATATAGGGGTTTAGGGTTTAGGGTTTAGGGTTTAGGGTTTAGGGTTTAGGGGTATAGGGGCTTTATGAGACTATATAAGGGGTATATAAGGGTTATAGAGGGTATTTGGATTAGGGGTCCCTTCTAGGAACCTCTAGGGGTCCCGCCTATTGTCCCTTAAGAAAGACAGGAAGCAAGAATGGCCAATGGCCGGAGTGGTGGGCTGAACTCCAGGATATGGACATCGAGTGCTCCTTGGATTTTGCATTTGATGATTTTTTTTAAATTTTCGTTTTCAGATCCGAGATTTTGTCTTGGGCGTGGGTCGGGCCTCCGGGTATGGTAGGGTGCATAGGGTTTCGGTTGGGGCTTTATGGTCTTTTGAGATTTTGGGTAGGGTTTTACCGGATCATTGTTTGTTTTTTCAAGGCTTTCTGGATAGGAGGCTTCATGAGCCCAAAGTTGGGTTTAGAAAATGAAGGGCTCTGACATCGACACCACTACTACTACTACTACTACTACTACTACTACTACGAATAGGATCCCTTGTGCCAGGGATAGTACAGAACGTACGCCCTACGTAGTGAATCTTGAGACACCAAGCTCTGGAAGCCGCACACAGGCCACCCCTATCCCTAAAGCGCAAACTGTTTTGTGGAACAGTTCCATGCCATATTTTTACACATGAAGTACCATGAAAAAGATGCCTAGTCCCTTAGATCCTAAACTCAAACCCTCCCTGTTCATTGACTTTGTTCAACCTCGAGGCCATAACCCTGTACGCTCTGGGCCTGAGCCCTGAACCTCAAACCTAAAGCGTCGTAAACAAGCCGACAATAAACCCCACCGGCACCCGCCGTCTCCGCGCAAAAGAAGAGTAGACCCTAAAACAGCCTTCTACAGAAGTCTATATGAAAGCCCCTAAACCCTAAACCCTTGACCCTAAACCCTAAACCCTAAACCCTAAACCCTAAACCCTAAACCCTAAACCCTAAACCCTAAACCCTTGACCCTCGCGCCCTTCGGCTTGCTGAGGCAGTGAAGGAAAGGTGCTGATGAGCATCGATACGGAGCCGCCAGGAAGCACGTTATTTAGGGTTTAGGGTTTAGGGTTTAGGGTTTAGGGTTTAGGGTTTAGGGTACGTATGTAGAACTTTCAACACTAGATGTAGCGATACGTATGGTGCTGAGGATCTGATTCAGGGTCTAGCATTTCTGGTTTCTTATCCTCTGAAAGTCCTAAAGGAGATAGTGCTTTGATGTTGGTATCTACCCAGCTGTACGGCATGCACTTACCTTAGAAAGCATGCTATATCACCCTTACTGCATATCGGACCCGGAATGACTGCGCAAGGGTTAAGAGCAAGCCCTGAACCCTAAACCGATCATACGGCTGATGATATAAATCCTGCATGACCCATCATAAGGAATGTACCATAATTCCCATAGTCTAGGGTCAATAAGGTAATGCTGGAATAAATCATAAAGAGTAAGGTGTCAGTCTTTGGGACTCTTGATCTCAGAGGTGTTGGGGGCCTGAGTTCCGGTTTACTAGGGTTTAGGAGGCTTGGATCGGGCCGGATGGGTTGAATGATTTATGGGGTCGAAGAGAGTCTACTAGGGTCTTATAGGGTTTTATAGGGCTTAATGGTTTAGTGGGGGTTTCATGGGGCCTAATTAATGGGGATTGGGGTGTTCTAGGTTTGGGAAGTTTGCTGGCTTGGGGTTTTGAACTTAGGGCGCTTGGTTTGGGCTTTTCAGCGTCTCTGTAGGTTGAACCCGGCACATCGGTCTCGACAGAACGGTGGGAAACCCCGAAGAGAAGGTGCAAGGTACCGTCAATCAGAAAGTTTAAAAGGAATCAACCCTAAACCCTATGAGCCCTAAACCCTAGACCCTTTAAAACAGTAGGATCCTGAATCTGAGAGCCCTCAACAGGGGACCAGTAACTCACCCAGAACCCCCAGAGTTTGATAAATCCCCAAGCCCCCAAGCCACTCAAACCCTGAGCCCTTGCCCTAGACGTAGACGTAAAGGTGGGGCAACCCTAAACTCCCCACGCGAACCCCTAAACCCTGAGCCCTTCTTGTGGTTTAGGGTTTAGGGTTTAGGGTTTAGGGTTTAGGGTTTAGCAAAGTTGCTCCAAAAAAAGCCCCAAAGGTGGGTCGACAACAAGATGCGGGTCGCCTACACTTGCGGGGTGGTGGCCGGGCTAGGCTTTTGCACGCCATCGTGGACGGACCAGCGCCAGCTTGGCTTGTTTTCTGGGTTTAGGGTTTTGGATTTCGGGTTTTAGGGCTCTGCGGCTGTTGGAGTATTTGGGGGGTTTAGTGGTTCAGGGGGTTTAACGTCAGGTTCGGGGTTCAGGAAATTGCCGCTCGAGAACGGCTTTAAGGGTTTGGGGTTTCGGTCAGCTCTCAGCAACATACGTAGGACGAAGGAAGAAGTTACGAGAGTACACTCAGGAGCCTTCGTCATACGATCGTGCGCATAAGTCACGACCTTTGCAAAGGCACATGCAATGCTTTCTGGAGTGTTACTAGTAACACAGGTGCCAGCAGTGCTAGAAACAACCTCACGCTCTCGCCGTCGTCTTACGAACAGAGCAGTGTGTAGTATCGAGTCGTCGCCGTGCCGTAGCCGCAGCAGCAGGATGGGGATCCGGAGGAGGAGGGGATGACATAGAACCACAACCAGCCTATAGAATCTAGAGCTTGTAGCTTAGTAGCATCGGCCTGCTTTAGAGGTCACCAGAACATGGCACCGAGATAGTGGCAGCTAGGCAGTTGCCATGTATGACGGGGCTTTGGGAGTTTTGGGGGCTTTGGGAGTTGCTAGTTAAAGGTTAAGGTTTACGACACGGTGCTCCATAAGACCTACTGTAAGGGTTCCAGTTAAACCTTGACATGCGCGATCTTTTGGTATTGAGCTTCTTGTGTGGGGCCTTGGGTCCATCGGGCTGTTGTGCAACATCCAGGTGACGCCCACCACTGGAACGCAAACGACCAGCAGGCGGTGCGGGGTGTACGGTTCTATAAGGACGTCGCGAGGCTCCATGATATTTCGGCATACGGGTTTCTTAAAAGTAGGTACTCCTGTTCACCGGTGGTTTCCTTTCATTAGATAATCCTTGACTAGATGTGTACATGTGTATCATATAGGTATATGCGTACACATATGTCACTACATGTATGTACGTCATGTATGTCATGTTTGCATGCATGTATGTATAAACCTGTCTTTAGGCATGTTCGAGAGAGGGCCTGGTTCCATGTACGACGCCCGGAAAACCATCGTGCGAGGAAAGGCTTACAAAGCCCTCCACACGAGGTTCATGTCTTAGGGAAATGACCGCGAGGCTGCCATACAGCAGCGGCAAGCCCTGCAGTGCACGAACCCAGGAATTTAGGCCTCTGACAAATTCGTCAAAATCGTTTCCACCCCGATATAGCCCTAAACCCTGAACCCTGACAGAATTAGATGGTAGAATATACGTAGTAAACCTGTGCGGGTCTTTACGCCCCAAGCCCGAAACCCTCTTAAGGCCATCAAGGCCTCTAGTGTCGGGGTTTCCCCAAGCAGTACCTATTGTCTCCATCGGTTTAGGGTTTAGGGTTTAGGGTTTAGGGTTTAGGGTTTTTTTGGTTTAACCAGGTATATACTTGGGATCCTATAAGGTAACCCCAAAAAAGAACTACAATGGAGACCTATAGGTATAGCCCTAAACGCAAAAACCTCTAACCCCCCTGAACCCCAAAACGCAAATCCCTAACCCCCTAAACCCTAAACCGAACGTCCTAACCCCGCTAAACCCCTAAACCCTAAACCCCTAAACTCTAATCCCGAAACCCTAAACCCTAAATCCTAAACCCTAAACCCTAAACCCTAGACCCTAAACCCTAAACCCTAAACCCTAACCCCCTAAGCCCCAAAACCGAATGACCCCAGCGATCCCCTTGGCAGATCCTCGGCAAACTTCAGATCGCCTGCCCAGCGGGGAACCTCCTGAACAAGGCGGGTACGAGGGCTGTTAAGGGTGTTTCAGGTTTTTTGGGTGTAGACTTTGGGGGGGTTTAGGGCTAGGTTGAGGGTTGAGTTAAGTTCTAGGGTTTTAGGTAATTTCGGTGTCGGAATGTTCGGGGTGGTAATTTCCTGGTTCTTCATCGCGGATTACGCCCCAGCACCCCGTTCAAATCATTCAGGGCCTGAGAGAAAGATTTTTTTTTGGTAAAGTCCTTCCAGGACCCCCCAAGACCCCTTGACTAGAGCCCTTATGGCCCTTACTAGTGGGGTATTTTAGGGTCCATTAGAGGATAGTCGGTGGGTCTAGGTTTAAGGGTCCACACTTCTGACGTCTTCGGACGCTCAGTCCCCCACTCTACAGTTTAGGGTTTAGGGTTTAGGGCCCTGAACCCTAAACCCTAAGCCCTAAACCCTAAACCCTAAACCCTAAACCCTAATCAAAAGAGCCTCCAGGTGAAGTTCGAGTACTCCATCGGCGGCAGGTGGGGAGAGTTCGACGCCCCACGCCCCAGAACCCCCCCACTCCGAAGTCAACCCCAAGGCCTAAACCGCGCAGCCCTAAACGCCAAGTCCTGAACTTGAAGCGCCCAAAAGAACTCTAAACCCCAAAGCCTGAACACGGTTTAGGGTTTAGGGTCTAAGCCCTAAGCCCTAAACCGTGCAACCCCGGAGTCCCATCTTGCGAAGAGCAAGATCCCTGTATAATTCGTAAGATATCCGATGGAGCTCTGCCGCGCGATTGAGGTGTTCGGAGACCATGGGTTGGGGTTTGGGATTGCAGTTGAGGTTTAGGGTTTAGGGTTTAGGGTTTAGGGTTTAGGGTTTAGGGTTTAGGGTTTAGGGTTTAGGGTGGTCAATGACGCCGAAACTTGAAAAGCAATCCAACTGTTTGGACTCCTGCTACCAAAATCGAAGCCAACATATGTTCAGGGCTCTGTTTTCAGCATACTTTGACATGCCCCAATTATTTGTTCTAATTCTTCAGGCTTCTAGAGCGCTTACAGAACCCTCAAACGAACCCTTACAGAGCCCAATTGGAACTACTCCGACCCCCCCTATATTCCAAGTAGCTGAGTGAGCACACTTTACAGGATAATATTCGCCCTTATCAAGCTGAAATTGCAGACCTTTTTTGGGCTTATGAACTCAGCCCTAAACCCTAAACCCTAAATCGTGCCTGAGGTGGGCTCGGTTTAAGACCAGCTGCTGCAAGACGGGAGGGCCGCCCGTGGCCGCTATCAGGCCTTTAGGGGTTTAGGGTTTAGGGGTTTTAGAAGTGGGTTTAGGGTTTAGCGTTTAGGTTAGGGTTTAGGGTTGTGGGTTCAGGGACACGCTGTGCCAAGCAATGCCTAGTTCATGCAGACATGCTTTGGTGCCTTGGGTTTAGGGTATAGGTTCAGGGTTTTTGGGCGTCGAATCCAGGGTTACTGTAATCCAGTTACCCCAAGATCTACCAAATAGTGGGTGATGATCTCTTCAGTATGTATGGCCGATTACAGCCCTTTTGGGAGCTGCAAGTAAATTCCTCATAAGAACCCATGGGCCAGCAGAACGTATGGGGCTTCTAGACACGATAATCCCGATAGCAGCTGAACCTTAAATCAATTTCTTTTTGCTCATTGGGTCCTTGAGCATGCGGCGGGGATGGGGGGTTGACTGGATTGTGATGGGCTAAGCTGATTTTACTGTACTGGTCTTTGCAGGCCCGGGTGCCGCGAACATGTGCAGATAATGTTTGCTAGGTCATGTTCTGGGGCCCAGCATTGTGTTTGAATTGTGCTTGGTGGGTTCAGGACATACTTTAGAGCTTGGTTCAAGCCCTTGATTCCCAGCCCCAACTTGCCCCATCTCTTGGTGAGCGTTCCCGATCCTGAACTTAAGCCCATCAGGGATTCACATTGACATACCCTAAACCCTAAACCCTAAACCCTAAACCCTAAACCCTAAACCCTAAACCCTAAACCCTATGATGATACGCCTTCTTCAAAGCGCTCGAAGCCCCGTGAAAGGGACAGTCCGTCCGGGTGAGTGAACAGAGGCGCCAGTTTATACTCACGTTGCAGAGACTCCGAAGCTCCTTAGCGAAGGGCTAACCCTAATCCCTAAACCCTAAACTCCTTAGAAAATAATATAATCCTCTTATTCAGAGGAATAACTTAAGCTCGATCTTTGGGTTCTCAAGGTCGGGTTGGCAGCAGATCCGAGGTGGATACGGCTTGAGGGGTTTAGGGTTCAGGGTTTAGCAACTATGACCATGACACGCGTGGAAGCTCTCCAAGTTAGGGTGCCTAAGAAGCTTAGGCCTCCAGTCAGGACCCTAAACTTAAGAAGAACCTAAGACTTCGAGAAGCCTCCCCGGCATCATCCTGGTCCCACCGAAATCAATGGAACCTCTATAGCACCCTTGTTGTCTCTGTCGACCCCCGTAGAAATAAAGGTTCCTTTAAGGGGTTCCTTTCAGGGTTTGGGGGGGTCCTTTAAATCAAGAGTCGCCCTAACCGTGCTGCCTCGAGTTGTGTGCTGCATGGATACTTGCGTGCTGTCTCGCGCCTTTAATACGGGAACCCTTAAAAGGAAGACTATGGTAGCCAACATGGTCCCACTTGAAAGGAACTCTTAAAAGGAAGACTAGGGTACGTAGCCCTTATGGTCCCACTTTAAATGGTCCACGCAGGATGGGTCCCGATGGAAGCCGCTACGATGCCATGGAGGGCGAGCAGCCCGGCCGAGGTTATGGGTGTAGGGTTTAGGGTTTAGGGGTTTAGGGTTTAGGGTTTAGGGTTAGGATCCTGCAACAGCTGAGTTCCCCAATACCCAAGCTTTAAACTGTTTGGGTTCTTATAAGTTAGTAGTAATCTGAAAGCTTAGCCTTTTGTTTCCCTGCTTTTTGGGGGAAGTAAGACAGAGGATTCCACTCTTACCCTACCCCTTCTTGGATTTCGAGTTTTGTGGTTGGGTATTTGTGTTATAACAGCCTCACTCCGTGGACGAACAAACAAAAGCGTGGTAGGACATGATCCTTTAGATATAGGTTTACGGTTCAGGACTACATTTTGGCTGGTTGCCGTGAAATGCCCCTGCATCATTCTGAAAATTATGCGCTGCCATGTTAGATGGTCAGCTCTAAGCCCTGAACCCTAAACCCTAAACCCGCATAGAACAACCCTGAACCCTGAAGCGATCTGGCTTTGTACAGCTGCCCTTGCTGCTCCAAAGGAACTGCCTTGGTTATGAAGGGGTCTCGTAGTTAAAGGATGCAGGACTAAATGGGTTTAGGGTTCAGGCCCTAAACCCTAAACCCTAAACCGTCTGCAATGATGCTCTGCTTGCAGTCTTGTCTCCGGATCCTCCACGTAAGCCCGGCTGTAAAACCTTAGCTCGAACCCCATGCCAGAAAACCCAGTGTGTAGTCTGTAAGCTAAAAGCCGAAAGCCCGAGCCCTAAACAACAAACCCTAATGCATAAACCCCCAAACCCCAAACTCTCATTTCTACATGCAAGAACCGGACCCTAAGCCCTAAACCCTAAACCCCTAAACCCCTAAACCCCTAAACCCCTAAAGCCCTAACCCCTAAACCCCTAAAGCCCTAAACCCTAAATCCCTAAACCCCGAACCTGACTCCGAAACCTATCGCACGGAGGAAGCTCCTCCGTCATATTCGGTTTGTCAGACTTGGAGCTCCCTAGGGTTTAGGGTTTAGGGGTTTAGGGTGGAGGGTTTAGGGTTTAGGGCTTAGTGATTTAAGGCTTAGGTTTTAGGGCTTAGGGCTTTAGGGCTTTAGGGCTTTAGGGTTTAGGGTTTAGGGTTT
>CAJNDV010003417.1:0-10876 GCA_905221635.1 Symbiodinium sp. CCMP2456
CTACATTACCCAGAGGGTCCGAGTACCCAAATAGTAAGGTTTTAGGTCCCAGAAACCATACTCTGAATGGTTTTTGGACCTTGAAACCCTACTATTTGGGTACTTGGACCCTTAAGGAAGTCGAATTTTACATGGTTCCTGCACCCTATAAGTTCTAAGGATTTGTGGTTTCAGGCTGAGGTACCTCGGGTCTGTGGGGGATCTCCACTGGTCGGGGTTTCTCCCCTGTCGAGCTTTTCTTGTTTACCCCCCCCATAAGTAACAAGGACGGAACCCTAAACCCTAAACCTTAAACCCTAAACCTTAAACCCTAAACCCTAAACCCTGGACCCTAAACCCTAAACCCTGAACCCTAAACCCTAAACCCTTAACCCTAAACCGGTGTTTTTTTGGGACTCTGTCGCCTCTTTGCCCCGAGGCCCGTCTTGCCAGATTTCGACTCTCCCGGGCAGATGCTTAGACGCTGAGGGTTTAGGGTTTAGGGTTTAGGAAACTTGATGTGCCCTGCAAATTCGTAGACAGAACAAAACCACATCAAAGAGTCATGAAGCTATGAAGCCTGCATCCAAAAAACCCATACTTGCAAAGCCTCTCATATAACAAAGCCTTATAGAACCCCCGTACAGCCCTCATAGAACCCACTGTGCTGGTAGAGCCGAATGCAAGCCCGGAATGCAGCCCCAGTGCCCCAGACCGTAAAATAAGTGATCTAACCTGAAGCATTAAACGACCCTGAAAGTAGGGGTCCTTTTCTTATATACTATGAACCATTACTTGGTTCGTCCAAGTACCGAATAATCATATACTTTCCCGAATATTAACTTAGAAAACTACTATCCACAACCAAAGTACCTTATTACTGGGTCCTTAGGACCCTTGAACCTAAAGCCTAAACCCTTACATAGACCCTAAACCCTCTAGGGTTCATGTTGTCCCTAAGGAAGGCTGTAGAGCTTAAGACCCTACCTCAAACTACCAAAACCTATTTCTTGTTTAGGGTTTAGGGTTTAGGGTTATTATGAATTCTACTATGGACTTTAAAGGGACCCTATAACCTCAAGGGCTGTTCCAGGCAGAGGTGAGTTTGCTGATTCGTTGGGCCTCCCAGTGGGCCCCGTTGTCCTTGTTTGTGGCCTTAAGTTCCTTTTAAAACCCACCCAATAACCCGAAACCCCCAAAAGGGAACTGTCAATATTTTTGTCCCAGGTAACGGGGATCCTGGGAAGTCTAAATAGTTGCTGCTGCTATTCCTAGGTCTCTTTGTTAAGATGGTTAGCGTAAAGTATAAGTCTACATGTTTACTTATGCTATTCCTTGCGGTTTTCATCATGGTTATCGTAAAGTACATTTGCCCGCAACTCTAGTCTAAGTCTCCATGCTCCCTAGAACCTCGTAGAACGCTTCAAGGGAACCCTTCGAAAGGAACTCTTTCTAACCCAGAGGCTCCATATAGACTACCATTATGGAATTGGGTCCCAAAAGACCATCCCCATTTTGGATTTGGGGGTCCTAATTCCATAATAGTAGTGTGTATGGAGCCTCTAGGTTAGGGTTCAGGGTTTAGGGAACCCGCGCGTCAAATTTATCAAGGCCCCTAGATTGAAACCCCTAACCCAGGACTGTCTCTATAAACCCCAAACCCTATCTTAAGGACCAAGCATCCCTTGTATGTAGGGGGCCCTACACCCTTATACCATGAAGGCCTATAATGGTCGATGAGCCTTAAGCCCTTTTAGGGTTCGTTCGGAATCCCTGAGCCCTAATCTCTAGACCCTGAGCCCCGGATCCAAAAGCCCTGAACCTTTCATACCTAGACCCCACACCCTAAACTCTTAACACGTAATCCCTACTCCCTCAACCCTACGTTAGACCCACATAACCTACCTTGTTAAGGACTTGTATAAGGAAAGCATCTCAGGGAGCTCTAAAAAGGAGGTTCCTTAGGGTCCAGGTAGACCCTAAACCCTAATCCCCTTGAGGCCCAAACCCCCTATAAGATCCTTCTAGAACCCTCAGAAAAGGGACCCTAACCCCTCAACCCTAAACCCTAAACCCCAAACCCCCCAAAAAACGCGGATTGTCTCCGGTCAACTCATGGTTCAAGGCTTGTCAAAGAGCCGGTCCTAGGATCTTTCTTGCAGAGATGCGGCCCCAAAGTATCAGAGTTCTCAATGTTTGGGGACCCTAAACCCGAAACCCTAAACCCTCAACCCTCAGTAGATCTTGCAGGGGCTTTGAGGTTTTGGGGTTCTAGTGTTGGAGATCCTCTCCGGAAATATCAGAGTTGAAGGCATAGTCTTGTAGCTGCTGTTAAGTTTGTAGGGGGTTTAGGGTGTATGTTTTTTTGTTTTGTAGGGTCATGATGTCATGCAGTTTCTGCACGACTTTGTATGCCCCAAGCCCGGACCAATTTTCCAGGCGCCAGAACGCTGAAGACCAGACGACTGTGCAAACACTGATAGAACAAGAAACCCCTTATACCAACCCTAGTAAAAGTCATAGAAAGCCCCTGTAGAACAAGCCACCTTTTAGATCTGCCAGCATGAATCCCCTTTACCACGCTTGAGCCCTGACAGGAACTCTTAAACACAGAACCCTCAGCGGAACCCTCAGTTTTAGGAAGCCCAAAGAAAGAGGAAGCCTTCCAGGAACCTTGAAAGAAGTAGCAACACCTCCTTAAGTCGCGTGGGCGCGCCATGCTGGCCTTAAAGCTGACTGTGCCGGGCACTGACGGCCAGAAGCCGCCTTTAGATCTCCTGGACGCCCGGCAGACGAGGGTTTGGGGTTTAGGGTTCAGGGTTGAGGGTTTACCCAGAGAACCCAATAATTACACCTTAGTAAAGGAATACTGTATGCCTTAAATTATAGGGGCCTTATTTTGCGATTTAAGCTATATTCCTTAAACAAGGGGTATTGGGTTGTCTGGGTACCCGAACCCTGTAGACCTATTTGTGTAGGGTTCCTTATTCTTATTTCCTTATACGAGTCCTTACATAGGTAATGCAGGGTTCTTAATAATTACCTATACTGTTTTGGGGGCGCCTTATTCTAATCATAGTAGAATATACCACCAAAAAACCCTATTCTAATGATAAAGGCCCCTGCATTAGGTGTGTTAGGGGCTACTGTAACAGGGGTTGACTTGGGGGTCCTAGACATTGGTTCCGTTCGGATTTTCGACTCCAATGTACAGGGTCCTACTGTTGAGGACACACATCCTGCATTACCTTAAGGACCCTAAGCTATGGGAATATTTAGGGTTTAGGGTAAATCCTGCATGGACCCTAAACTACGGGAACTATGGTCGATTCCTTATTATGGGTAATGCAGGGTTTATATCATCAACCGTATGGATTCCAGTCAAGGGTTCTATGTGGGTGTTGGTGGGTGTTACAGGGTTTAATAGAGAATCGGAGCAAACGGCATAGTTTCTATAGTTTAGGGTCCTTGGTAATGCAGAGTTTATATCATCAACAGTATTTGGGAGAGTATATGCTTATTAGGTACTTGGACTCTTAAGGTAGGGCTTATTAGGAATCCTTTTCATGGTTTGGGAACGGTTTGCGGGTCAGAGTTTTGCGGTCTTTAGAATGGTTCGTGTTGCATCCAAGAAAGGTAGATTGTCGGTGGACTTAGTAAATAGGCAATAAGTAGAATTATAAGTGCTCTAGACGGGATCCTAATTGGAGTTGTGATACTTGTACGCCTACAAAATACCTATTTACTACGTCCCATACCTCCCTTCTAGAACCTTTATAGATCCAGGAGTGGTGTCGAGAGCGAGATCGGGAACTCTTCAACCACCTCGAAGAATGGCTGTCCAGGTTGCAGGCACGGTCTAAACCCTAAACCCTAAACCCTATTTAGGTTCCTTCACGGCTTCCTCCGACGTTTTCATAGGGAATTTGGTCAACAAACCTCCTAAAATAGATACCGTAGGTAGACCCTGCATGCCCAGGAACCGTGTTGCAGGTTCCATGATAGCTTAGAACCATGTCCCGTTATGGAGTTTAGGGTTTAGGGTTTAGTACACTTCTACTAGAATCTATCCCAAAAGGCATATTTTCTCCCTGATATATCAATCTGCAATAGCTGCAACCTAGACCCTACAGTCTAAAACCCCTAAAGCACCCGAAAACCACTAAAACCCTTAAGCCGAAACCTTAAAACCTCAGATTCCTGCCGTTGCTCACCTTGTGTCGCACCATGGCCCCTGGGCGAGCCTTCACATAAACGTAAAGCACCCTTGGGCCAATGCACGTCCTTTTCAGGGACTCCCTTATACCGGAATCATACGCACCGATAAAAGCCTTTCTTGAATGCCTTCCATGCCTTCCAAATTTTTTCCAAATCCCTTGTAGATCCATAACCGTAAACCCTAAACCCTAAACCCTAAATCCCTAAACTCCAAACCATAAACCCTAAACCCTAAATCCATAAACTCCAAACCCTAAACCCTAAACCCTAAACCCACAGACCACTTGTACATCTCCGCATAAAGCTGCTGCCAACCTGCTCCGCAAAAACCCTCCGGGTCCATGTAAAGGGTTTAGGGTTTAGGGACCCAAGTAGTGTATACACTAACGCAGTCCCTCTAGGCACTTTGGGGCTATTTAAAATATAAGTACTTTGGGGCTATTTAAAGTATTTTGGTGCTATTTAAATATAGGTACTTTGGGGCTATTTAAAATATAGGTACTTTGGGGGCCAAGGTATCTACTATTTGGGTACATGGACCCTCTGGGACAAAGAAACGGTGCAAGGCTCTCTTGGACAAGACTCCTTAAACCCGAAGCCCCTAAACCCCTAAACCCTAAACCCTAAACCTTAACCCCTAAACCCTAAACCCTAAACCCTAAACAGGCTCTCTTGGACAAGACTCCCTAAATCCTAAACCAAAAAACAGGCTCTCTTGGACAAGACTGCCTTCGGTGGGAACTTGAATGGCTCGGTGAATGGCACTGGAAAGGCCCCTTCCCCTACAAAATCCAAAGTACCCAAGAAGAAGGGTTTAGGGTTTAGGGGTTTAGGGTTGAGGGTTTAGGGAAGGATTCCACAAAAGGATCCATAAAGGTTTGTCGGGCTTCTAAAGAGGCTTTTCGAGGTGTTTGGACCCAATAATAGCGTGCTTTGGTTGCGGATGGTAGTTATCTAGGTTAATATTTGGGAGAGTATATGATTCTTAGGTTTATTAGGTACTTGGACGCTTAGGGTTCTGTTTAGGCATTAGGGCGTTTGGGATGTGTAGGCTTTGTTGGGTTAAGGGCTACAGAGTTGAGGGTGGGAATGTCCTGGATGCAAACACCTGACTGATTAGAATAGGGTTGTAGGTATTATGTACTACCCTAAACTCCGGACCCTTAAGTTAGAGCCACGCAGGAACCTGAAGGAACCCCGTTCAAAATACATGGGTAGTTGTCAGAATTATGGTCCCTTTTGGGGTACCCTAAATAATAGGTGCCGTATTATAATAAGGACCCCAAAAGGGACCATAATTTTGACAACCACCCACATAGGCTGCTAGATTGCCTGGGGGTGCAAGGCTTTCGGTGTTTGTAGGATGTAGGGCGTAGGGCTCCTAGGGTCTGGCTGCGAGATCAAGAAATTGTTGCTGTAGAGGAGATCTCCTAAACCCCTAAGCCCCTAAACCCCTGAACCCTAAACCCTAAACCCTGAACCGTGATAGAGCCCTACTATAAGCCCTATACACCCCAAACCCTCAAACCCTAACACCCTAAAACCTAAGCCGTGCTCTTTAAGGGTTCCCCGAAGGTTTTATAAAGGAGGTGAGGCTCGAGGTTGCGATTCAGGGCGGTTTTATGGTTTCAGGGTTTGGGGGCTTTAGGGCTTTGGGGCTCTAGGGTTTAAGGGTTTCGGGCTTTAGGGCTTTACGTAGGGCTCTAGGGTTTAAGGGTTTAGGGTTTTAGGGTTGAGGGGCTTTAGGGTTTTAGGGCTTTAGGGTTCTAGGGTTCTAGGGTTTGGGGCTTTAGGGTTTAGGGTTTAGCTCCATGAGGTGCAGGGTTTGATGGTTTAGGGTTTAGGGTTTAGGGTTTAGGGTGGTGGTATGCTGAGCAGGTACCACAATCCAGGGTTTGGTGTTTGGGGGTTTGGGGGCTTGTTCCCTAAACCCTAAACCCTAAACCCTAAACCCTAAACCCTAAACCCTAAACCCTAAAGTTCACTCTGGGGCTGTACAGGGCTTTAGGGTTTTGGCGTGGGACTTGAGGTTGGGTTTCGGTTTAGGGTTTAGGGTTTAGGGTTTAGGGTTTAGGGTTTAGGGTTTAGACTTCATTTTGGGTGTAGGTTTCGTGTTGAGGCAATCGGTCCATTAAGGTCCCCAGAACCCCAAGACATGTCAACCACCAGACACACAACCCCTAAGCCCGAAACCCTAAGCCCTAAACCCGAAACCCGAAACTCTAAATCCTAAACCCTAAACCCGAAGCCCGAAACCCTAAACCCCAAACCCGAAACCCTAAACCCCAAACCCGAAACCCTAAACCCTACCCCTAAACCCTAGTCACAGTTGATCAGAACCCGAAAGAACCGAAGTACCAACAATACTAGGCACCCCAAACCATTTCAACTCGGAGTATCGTATGGGTTTAGGGTTTAGGGTTTAGGTACCCCAGATCATAAGATTCAGAGTACAGTGCGGGTTTAGGGTTTAGGTTTAGGTACCTCAAAGTAAAGAAGTCAATTCAGAGTACAGTATAGGCACCCCAAACCATTCAGTTCAGAGTATAGTATCTGGGATCTAAAGCCCTACTGTTTGAGCACGCGGAGCGTGAAGGAATATGAAGCCATGTAAAGTGGTAAGCTCATGGACTCGAATCGGGTGCCTTGTCCCCCGAAGCATACCTGCACCAGCCAACTACCCCCTAGGTACGTGCCTTTCAAGCAAATAACCCCTAGTTACGTGCCTTTCAAGGATTACCTGTAGCCTTTCAATTAAGGGGTGTAACCCTTACATCTGCAGGTTTTTGGTGTAGGCTTTAGGGTTTAGGGTTTAGGGTTTTGGATCCCAACTAGGGTTTAAGGCTCAGGGTCCTTCCATGCCCCGATCCTGGCTTGCATGGCTTGAGCCACTGCATGCCCTCAGAGCATGCTTTGTCAGCAGCAAAAGCTACAAGGATTTGGGACCAATGGTACAAAGCCATCTCCAGACACTGGCTCCGAAACTCCCTCAGGGGTGGCGAGTGCTTTTTTGGAGCGACGAGTGTGCACAGTCTGTGCGTTCATCCACTGTTCGCAGTACCTGGTATCATGTGAGCAGTGCTGCGATCGAATCCTTCATATCGCTGTCCTCGGTTCTCCCTGTCTGTCAGGGACAACGTGCAGCTAAAGCTCTGTAAGAGCTGTTGTTCCGCTCTCAGCCTTCGTATATCGCTTTGCAAGTCCAAGTGCTGCTCGTTGCTTTCGCCGCATCACTGGCAGCTCGGACCTGTGAAAGCAGACTTCCTTCCCTTGTCTAGATTAGGGTTTAGGGTTTAGGGTTTAGGGTTTAGGTTTAGATTACGGCCGAGGTTCTGCTAACCCGCCTACTGTAGCTGAAACACCGACACGGGCTCCATCAAAGGTCAACAGACCGCTTCATGCTAGTAGTAGTTTCCAATACCGCCTGAGCGATGTCTTCAATTTGGTGATTTTCGGGCTTGCAGCGACAGTAAAATTTACATCATAAACCCAAACACTACTAAAGCCCTAAACCCTAAACCCTAAACCCTTGGCCCTAAAGCCGAAAACCCTGAACTTGTGGCACCATTTTGTGGAATCCTCAACCCCGTAATTAAGGAACATACCTTAAATCATAATATTCAGGCCCCTATAATTTAAGCACATTCCTTTAATAAAGGGGTCTTGGGTTCTCTGGGTTTGGGAGTCCGAAGCCCCTGGGGCGCAGGGTGGGAGCCTACCCTGGTTCTCCGGAGCCCAGGCGCGACTCCGCGTTTTGTCAGGGATTTACGAAGGTTTTGTCAAGAATTTCCCTTACCCTCAAAGGACTCATATGTTTAGAGCTTTTGGGGCCAAAGACCCTATTAAAACGGGCTTTTGGGCTATTTTGATGCTAAGGGTAAGGTTCTTTCAGTTGCTTTCCTGTTGGCCCTCTCTCACACCTCCTTGATCCCTGAAAACCTAAAACGTGCACCGTAAGCCTTAAACCTGGGTTTCCTACAGGCTCCATATATATATATATATATTTATTTATTTATTTATTTATTTATTTATTTACGCTTATGGAATGAGGTCCCCAAAAGACCATACTTATGGTCGCCTTTAGGGACCTGATTCCATAATGGTCGTATATATGGAGCCTCGGGGGTTTAAGAGGAGCCGGAAAGAGGGAAAGGTTGTGGATTTCGGGCTCTAGAGGCTGGGTTAATGTTGGGGCCTAGCCACGGTTTAGGGTTTAGGGTTTAGGGTGATTACCTATGTGTTTTTTTTTTTTGGGGGGGGTCCTGATAATAAATATAGTATAGTGTGCACCAAACCCCTTTAATCTAACTATTGAGGCCCCTACATTAGATTCTTACCCAAAGGCTCCAAATAGGGTACCATTATGGAATGAGGTTCCAAAAGACCATCCTTATCAGGGCTTTAGGGAGCCAAATCCATAACGGTACTATAAATGGAGCCCTTCGGTTAGTCTGGTTCAAGGAGGGTTTGGGGGCCGCCTACCTAAGCCCTGATTTGGGGTTGTACTGTTGATGACAAAAACCCAGCATTACCTTAAGGACCCCAAACGATGGGAGTTTTTGTATATTTCATATTATGGGTAATGTTACCCCTAAACCATAATCCCCATAGCTTAGGGTCCTTAAGGTCATGCACCCTAAACCCTAAATCCTGAAACCTACGCCCTAAGTTTGAGGTCCTTAAGGTAGTGCAGGATTGATATCATGAACCGTAGTTCTACAGTCGGGCTTCAGGGCTTGAGGTTTACTGTCCCGGTTTTTTCGGTCGCGGAGGATCTATATAGGCTATCCATGCACGGAGTTGTCCAAGCTGCAACTTCACGACGCGGTACTGGCTTTGCATCGCTCTTTTGATGGTTCCTTTACTTTTGGGGGACAATGTCTTGAAGTCTCTGAGATGGGCCACCCGCGCTTGGGCAGACCTTTACTTGGGACTCTTTGGCAGCAATGCCCCTAACCCCTAAACCCTAAAGCCTAAACCCTAACGCTTTCTGCGAGGCGATGCGGAACCTTTCGAGGCATTGCTCATGGGAGCCATTCTTTGCATATGTTCCTCGCTCCGCTTTGCAGATGCCCAGCAGATTCGATGGTTTAGGGTTTAGGGTTTAGGACTCGATGGAGCTCTTTGTTGTGCAGCAAGAGCAATTTGAAGGAGGGGTGCTGCAAGACGAAAATGCATCGCCGTGGCGCTCCTTCTGCGTGCGTTTCAGGGGCATGTCTTGAGCGCGATGCTGGCGACGATTGGCTTTTGCTTTATTTTGTTAATCTCAATGAGGTGCTGGCACAATGCAGAGAGCTTTTTGGTGAAGCTTGCGATCCCGATGCACTTTTCTTTTGCTTCGAGCCTGAGGTACCTTCCTTTGCTCCACTGTCATATGGGCAGTCGCTTTCACGTCTTCGCAGTCTTGCTTTGCACTGGACTCAGGAACAGCAACTTCCTTCCGGTGAATGGGTGCATGATGTGGGATTTTGCGTGAGCTGCGAAGTTAAGGCCCCCAAACCCCGAAGTAGTAACATTCTAAAAAGACAGTTCGTTTGTAATGAGGTAGAGAATACGAAGCCCCAAAGTTGCAAACCCAACAGCCTCAATCCTTAAGAGCAATGTATAGACATTCCCAGCAGCCTTGCTCCGGTTTCTAACTTTGTGGGTCTAAACCCTAAACCCTAAACCCTAAACCTTAAGCCCTGTCAAGTCTTGATTCACAAACCCAGCTTGAAGCCTTCAAGCCCCAACCTCGAAGCCCTTAGCCCTAAACCCTAAGCCCCAAGCACTCAGGGTTTAGGGTTTAGGGTTTTAGGGTTTAGGGTTTAGGGTTTAGGGTTTAGGGTTTAGGGTTTAGGGTTTAGGGTTTTAGGGTTTAGTGTTTACGGTTTAGGGTTAAGGTTTAGGGTTTAAAACCCCCACCTGTAAGCTCGGGACCGACGCGCAGGCAAACCTTGCCACCCAAGACTCGAGCCACAATGCTGGCTCTGTCTACGAAGTCTTGAAGGCACGCCAGAAGTTTAGGGTTTAGGGGTTTAGGGGGATCCATGTACCCACATAGTAGATACCTAGGCCTTAAAGTAGCTATATAGGGACCCGGGGTTTAGGGGTTTAGGGTTTAGGGTTGATTTAGCAGGAAGGCTCCCTTTTTCGAGTGTTTGGGAACGTTTAGCGCCCTAAGCCCTAAATGCTCTAGGAGCCGGTAGCTCTGGTGCAGTCCTTCAGCTGGCGAACCCTAAGGCTCCATGTACCCACATAGTAGATACCTAGGCCATAAAGGCTTAGGGTTTAGGGTTTAGGGTTTAGGGCCTAAGTGTTTACTATAAAGGTACATGGAGCCTTTGGGGAAGCATCAAGCATCCTTGGAGGGGACTCTGACAGCTTGTTCGAGCACTAGCTTTCTACTCTGCAGTGCATTGCCAGCTGCCATGCATAAAGAAGGTTTAGGGTTTAGGGTCCTGTGCCTCTTTTCGGTCGCGGTTCTGTGAAGCATTCATGCCGCAGCACTTGTGGGTTTAGGGTTTTAGGGTTTTTGGGTGTTGGGCCCTAAACCCTAAACCCTAAACCCTGTACCCCCCTAAACCCTAAACCCCTAAACCCTAAACCCTAAACCCTAAACCCCTAAACCCCTAAACCCTAAACCCTTAAACCCAAAAAAACCCTGAACCCCTAAGTCCCTAAACCCTTAAACCCCTAA
>CAJNDV010003418.1:0-10870 GCA_905221635.1 Symbiodinium sp. CCMP2456
CTGCTGCTGCGACTGCTACTGCTACCACTACCACTACCACTACCACAACCACTACCACCACCACCACCACCACCACCACCACGACCACGACCAGACCACGACCACGACCACTACCCCTACCGCTACCACTGCTACTGCTACTGCTGCTACTACTACTACTACTACTACTACTACTACTGCTGCTACTGCTACTGCTGCTACTACTACTGCCACTACTACGACTGGTGCTGCTGCTAGTGCTGGTGCTTTTGCTGGTGCTGGTAGTGGCAGTACCGGTAGGTTGCTGCTATGAAGATATTACGAGAAATTTCACTAGTACCGAGGTCGTGCCAAAAGAGTACAAGACCATTTCAATGACACATCTAGCTAGGCGTTATCATCGACACAACAGCGCATCCTTGCTACGATTAGCATTGTAGTCGTTGCTGTTGTTGTTGCTGGAGCTTGCCATTGCTGTTGGACTGGGTTGCCATTGTCTTGGCATACGGTATACACATCCGGAAGACCCTCAGCCCCAAACAGTGCAAGCCCCCAGACTCTGACGTTCCCACCCAAGACCCTGCCGTGTCGGCCTGAAAGGGCCACCAAGCGCACAGGCGGCGGAGGCTGTGTCGTTGTGACCGTGGAAGTGACGGTGGCGGTTGTGGTGGTGTTGTCATCCTTCGGAAGGAACAAGTTTAGGGTTTAGGGTTAAGGGTTTAGGGTTTAGGGTTTAGGGGCTAACTCTGTGTAGACCCCTGTACCAAGAAGCTCCATGGAGAGCTTTCGTACAGCAGGGGCACAGGGGGATCAAGGCAAGCACTCAGACTCCTACTTAGAGGATCATGGGACTTAGTAACTAGGGTTATACAGTTACATAAGGTAACTATACTTATATAAGTATTGATAACCCCCCTTTAGGTAGCTATAACCTTACTTACTAAGTCCCATGATCCTCCAAGTAGAGTACATCCTATCAAATCCTTCCCTTGGAACCCTTGCCGCTCAACCCATGTACGCCAGAAGCCTGAAAGTTGGAACATCATTATCCTAGTACTCACGCTGCACTTGAGGCCCAGGGCAAGGATATGTGTGCTTGGAGGTCGGCAACTATAATTCAGCCCGTGCGAAATCCTCGAGATGTTTTTCTGAAGCTCAGTGGGGTCTCTTAAGAAAGGGTCGCTGCAGCGCCAGGTTCAACTCCTTAGGGATTTAAGGGTTTAGGGGAAACCTCGAAGCACCAGAACCACCTTGCGCAAGGTGCTAAACAGTCAACCTCCCTCCCAGGAGATGCAGATTGGATCAGAGTCGCATTCACCACATTGTTGCCATCCGGCTCCTGGATGTGCGATTGCTTTTTTCTGCTTTTTCCTTGGTTTAGGGTTTAGGGTTTAGCCTGGAAGTGCGATTGCATTTTTCTTGGTGAACTCTGACGAAGTCTTTACTGGGCTACCCACCCAGAGAGCCCTTAACTAAGGAATACACTTGAATACACCAAAAAACATCATATTAAGTAAGCCCCTTAGAGGTTCAGGTCTATTCCTTAATTCAGGCGTATTGGGCTCTCTGGGCAGTAGCCCTGAAATTGCTCATCTCTGTGTTGGTCCTAAACCCTCAAGCTGCTACGCTCAGGCCGCACCTAAATACTCGCGTGGGCCCACTTGTGTAGCTCTCTAAATTGGGGTCCCTTTCTGGGTCCGAACCCCCGGAACCACCCAGTTATTTAAGTCGGAGTCATGACACGGTTATACTGTCGTACACCACGAGACCCCATTTGAGTTTTTGAGTTTTCATGGTCCGATATGGGGGTTTCCGAGAATAGGGGACCCTAATATAGTACCCTAAATAGTAGGATCATTATTAAGGACCCCAAAGTAAGGTACCCCCTATTTTCGGAAACATCCATATTCAGGAGGCGGATTCGACACAGCATGCCAATCTCTATGTTCATGCTCCTCAAGGTCTTCCGATGAAACGACCCGTTAAAAAAAAGGCGTCGTTGATCGGAGTTTTGAGGTTTATTAGGGTTTTTTTTTTTTTTGAGAGCCTTTTTCCACCTCGCAAGTTCGTGGTAGAGAGCCTCATAGAGGCAGGCCAGTTAGGTCCCCTCAGATTTCAGGTATGCGGATTCAGTCATCGAGGAGGGGAATCGTCAAGATCTTCATTGCCAAGCTGTCCCGACCACCAAATCCATTTCAGGAAGTCACGAACCCTCATGATCCCGTTCCTTGGCATCCCCGTCATTATTGTCCATCGTTTTGATCTCCAACCCCTCATCCACCGTGGAAGCTTCTTCTCCAACCCTGCACGTGTCCAGCATGAGGTCCAGCAATGTAGGAGCCGTAGCCGTAGGCATTTCCGTCGCTCCCTCCGCCAAGTTAAGGCAAAGCTGAGCTCCGCCCCCATCCAGAGCCTGCACCTCCTCATTTGAGCCAACCCCAGGCCGATCCTCAGCACACTTCCCAACCTTGTCCTCAGAGCCGTCCCTGTTGTTTGCCGGGGCCGCATTCTCGCCGACAACAATGCGCTGGGCCTCCATGAGTTCCAAGGTGTGCCGCCCGTAAACCTCAACAACGTATTGGTCACTGGTCACCCCGGACTGCCAGAGATTGTAGAGGGCCTGAAATTGTTCGAAGTCCATGGGCACCAGAGCCGGTCCGGTGGATGCAACGGGAGCTGGTTCAACCCCATGTAAGCTCCCAGGGACCAGAGAATCCAGGAGAGCTTCCGGTACCTCTCCGTGGGCCACGGGGACCGTAGAAGCCTGACTCGAGGTAGCAGTCGCATCCACCCCAGGAAAGGAAATGACAAGTTGTTGGGTCCCTCCAAGTGAAATCGGCCATTGAATGGTGTGCTCCACTCCAGGGTATCCCGGTGCTGGCCCAAGCCGGATGTCCACCATCTTTCGTTTCCGTCCTCGAGAAGCAGCCCCCGCGTGCATTTCATCATGTAGGGCCCAATCATCCCAGGCACGGCAGTCACGAGACTTCTGTGCTTCCGCCTCCTGGGCAGCTACAGCCTCCATGTGTTGGAGGTACTGATCCTCCTCGTCTTCATAAGCTTGCTGTCTCTCAAGGTCAGCTTCCGCCTGCATTCGTACCTTGCGTTCTTCCTCAGCCATCTCATTGATGTCGCACGGATCGGGGTCTGAATTGACGGAGACCACGGAGTGCTGTTCGTCACCCCGAAGAAGGGGCTCCAACACCCTCCACCAGTGCCACGACCATTCGGAGACTTGGTCGTCCAATGCATAGAAGCCATCAGCAACCACTTCAGCCCCCACAGCCTCGACCGCGACACACAAGGCGTCCAGGTGCGAGGCCAACTGAAGATCCACCGGAGTTTGGTCACGTAGAGCTCGCAATCTGCCGCGTAGATGCCGAGCTCTAACCCTAGCAAGCCCCTTGTGTGGTCCTTCCAGAGCATCTTGAAGACGAAGGACCACCCCGTACACCCTCGGGTTGTTATCGTCAGCTTCTCTGTGACGGACATCAAGACTGCCCTGCATGAGCCCTGTCTCATCCTCCTCATCTTCCGGTTCCAAATCCACCGCAGGCACTTCAATGAGACTGGCCGCATGCATAATGATCCCCAATTCCGCCATGAGGGCCCTGATCATGGTGACCAACGCCACTGTCATAACAGCTTGGCTCTGTGCTGGGAACCTGGCCAAACTATCGCGGATGTACTCGGCGCGGTCGTCAGGTATGAAGGGTCCATGCCCTCCAGTCGTCTGCAGTTCACGAGGAAGATCAGCCGTGCAGATGCCGAGCAGGTACCTCCAGATGTCAACTCCTTCATCCGAGTCTCTTGGCGGGTACGTCCAGAAGGAGAAGTCCGGGTTGGGCACCATCGCAGAGGACCGACTGCCAGCGATGGACGATGAGGCGCTGCTTGTAGTGTGCGAGGGAAACTCATCACCACGGGGTACTCCAGTGCGTCTCCAAGGGGCGCAGTGTAGATGTGAGTCAGTCGACCCCGCTCGACCTTCCCAGCCAGTTCTGGTACTCGTGGTAACCCTAACCCTAGGTGGCGCATCCCTGTCCCTTGGCGGTTCTCTGGCCCCTCGGCTCCTCGGCGATCTGGTCCTGTCCCTCCCTCTGTGTCGCTCGCCTCCCCGTCGTCCCCTTTCCATGAAGTTCACCTCTTCCACCTCCTGCCCTGCATGGTCTCTGTCCCGTCTGAAGGCGTGGTAGAGGATGCGCTCAATGTCCCTTGCCCACTCATAGAACCTCGGCGGGGTTGTTGACATCTCAACCCCGTCACTGTTAGGAATCCCTGCAGCCAGCGTTCTGAGGGGCCCTCTTGCCCAGCTCGAATAACCCGGTGCGTCCCTATCTATAATCCTCCGGCGCAGCATGGCAATCGCAATGCCCACCTGAAGCCCTTCTTCGAACCAAACCCAAAAGGACTCCAAGAGGTTCTCCCATGTGACGAGCATCGCCGACTGCACCTGGAAGAGCGCCGTAGCATCCCCCGTCTCCAGCTCTGGCCCGTTGGCATCTGTATTGCCATGGGCATCTCCAAGACTCGGTGTCTCGGCAGAAGTGGTCATCTCCGCCGTCGTGACCTGGGAGTGCTCCAAGGGGACACTCCCCTCAATCGCTCCCTGAGCAGCGGCGGCCTCTTCAATATCCTGCATCGCTTCGAGCCGGAGATCATCATTGTCGGAGATCAGGTCAAACCGCCCCATTTCCACCAATTGCTGTCGAGTAGACCACGTCCCATCCCTCCAAACATGAGCTGCATGAAACAGGCCGAAGGGGAGCTCTGGATTCGCTTCGGGTACCGGGTCAGGCCGGGAAGCAGAACTTGTGGCTGGGGCACATCGACGAGCCACCAGGAGGACCCTCTGCACCCACTCATCAGTCTCTACTGGGTACCTTCTTGCCGTCGGCGGCAAGGTCCTCTCATCCTCCATGGTGTCTCCAAAGAGACGGTGGATCAAATCAGCCACACCGGAGCTTTCACGGCACTGAAGCGCATATAGAAGAGATCTCCGAGCTTGTCGGCCAAGTCCCTGGTCCACCAGTTGCCGGTAGTCCGCCACTGCTTCCTCGTGCCATTGCCGTGACACCCCTAATCTCGGTCTGGTCCTTCGCAGTGGTTCACCTTGAGAACCAGTTGCTTGCTGCATGAAGCTGATGTGGTCTGCTTGCCCCAGTCCAGCACGTTGGTGCCCTTGTTGGGTCTCCTGTAGCTGTGGCCGAATCAGATGGCGGGAGAAGTCCTGGGGGAGGAGGAGGCCCCGAGCTTGTAGGTCATCCAGAGGAACATCAGCAAGCCGGCGGTCATACAGGTCCGTCGCGGGTCCCAAAGTGTCTCTCTCAACCCCGGCTCCATTGCTTTCTTGGGCATACTGAAGGCTCTGCTGGTACTTCGGCTGAATCGGGTAGTTGAGAGGGGCCTGCGCGAAGAGGAATCGCCAAGCTCGTGCATCTTCAGGGGAATCGTCAAGAGGCCCTCGCTCATCACCTTGTCGGCAATCGCCAAGAGCATCCTCCACCTTCTTCTCAAGCTTCGGCCGGATCGGGTAGTGGGGAGAATCCGGGGCGTAGAGGAACCGCCGAGCTCGTTCGTCTTCCGGGGAATCATCAGCCTGTCGTTTTCGGTTTCCGCCCTGCTTTTCGAACTTCTGCCGGATCGGGTAATGGGGAAACTCCTGGGCGTGGAGGAACCGCCGATCTCGTTCATCATCCGGGGAATCGTCATGTAGTCGTCGGTGTCCACCCTGAGCAAGGCCCCCAAGGGGACCAGGGTCCAAGAATGCAGCACACAGCTGCCCGAGAAAATATGGAAATATGAAAAAGCACCATAAGTTACAGTGCATAGTGAAAGCTCAAGACAGAGCGTGAAAGCGGCTACAAAGCAGAGCTGAGCCACAACTGCAATCAGGAAAAAACCTTCACAAGCAGTCATGGAGAAACCCCGCTCTCTACGATGCCCTCTCACTGCCAATCCTGTATCCTAGTCTGCCTCCCGCTGGCCCAGGGCAGGTCCATGTGCTTGATCCAGACCTCTTCCCGTTGACCCCAGACCCTGCGATCTTGCGCAACAACTCGCCATTCACCCCCCGCCGCCCCATCCATTGCCCTTTCCAGGTTCGCCAGCCTGGGGTAATGCCTCGGGTGCCCAACCCCCTGGGGATCCCTCTTCTGGGCTTCCCACCACTGCAATGTGCGAAAACCTTCAAGGTGCGCGCTGATAGGTGGGAACTCGCGCAGGAGGGACCTGGCACGGTGTCCCGCATAGCGCCACCATCGCCTCAACCACGAAGTGGACCATCTCTCCGAACCGCTTGCATGCAGCGCAGCACGGGCCCCGCGATAGGATCTGAGTCGAAAGGTTTCCCAACTCTCCTCACTTCTCTTCGCCACTCTCATAGTCCATATGACTAATTGCAGTTGCATGGTGTTGAGCATTCCCATGGAGGGCCTGTCCGGAGGAAAGGCGGCAAGCGGCCACAAGGCAGCGTTCCCAACCACAACCGCAAAAGTTCGCAGTCGCCCTCGAAGCTGGGTTTTAGATCTGAAGATGTGTTGGAGCGACCAAAATTTTGACCTAGCTCTGGTTGCCAGTGGTCCCACCAACTCGGTTGCCGTCATCATGACCCTCATTGGAATCCCCATGACCTCCATGGACTCGACAGCTTCAACCCTCTTACCGGAGATCATCACAAACTTGTCCCCAGTCCAAAAGGGGGAACATAGGAGTTGGCATTTGGCTCCATTCAACCGCAAGCCGTATTCCGCCAAAACAACCATAAGTTGCCGCACCCTTTGTTGTAGAGCTGAGACACCCCGCGTCCAGAGCACCCCGTCATCCATGAACAACACGTCCTGGTGAGGCATCCCCTGAAAAACCTCCGGGGCAGACGACCAAGAAAAACGTGATGCGGCCTCAGAAAGGCAGACCTCCATGAGCATAGAGAAAAGAGCTGGACTTTCAACAGACCCTTGACGAATGCCAGACCCCACACTGAGCAGCGAAGACCCCCAAGGTGATTGAAGGCAAGCTTCACTTCGCTGCAGAAGTGCCCTCCAGCATCTCACTTCTGCCCCATCCCCCATACGAAGAAGAAGGGTTTCGAGGAGCTTTTCGCGGTTGACCGTATCAAAGGCTTTGGCCACATCCAACTTGAGGAAACAAACTCCTGTGTGCCACTCTCTTTCGAGCATCATGAGTCTCCAGATGGAATAGAGGTAATCAGCCCCTTGTCGTCCAACCCCGGCACATTGACTATGAGATCTCGCAGAGACAAATGGAAGCGTCCTGTTCAACAACATCCGAGCAAAGAGTTTGCACGCTGCGCTCCCCATGGAAATAGGGCGTAGATCCTTGGGTATCTCCGGAGCCACCGACTTGGGAAGGAGGACCATAAGGGGAGTGTTCCAAGCTGCAGGAATGTTCTGGGATGCCAAGGTCCTGTTCATGAACTCCAAAAGGTGCGTCATGCCACCCTCTACCTCGACTATCCCCTTTAAGAGCTCGGTAGAGGTTCCATCCACTCCGACCGACTTCCCATTCTTCATCTGCCCCAAGGCCTGCTGCAGTTCCAATTCATCGAAGGCCCGGACATCCCCCGCATATACCTCATGATTGGGCTCTGCCCCCGCTCCTTTGTAGACCTCCCTAAGGTGATCATGTGCAACCGAGTGCGGGTCCCTGTCCTGCGCCGCAGCAAAGACATGCTCCCACCCAGTGTGTTGAACAGCACGAGATTCCCGGAAACATTTCCAATCACCCTGGCTAGCCCTCTGAAGCCGTTGGTCTTCCCACTGCTTCCTAGCGAGTTTGCGGAGTCCACGAACCCTGCACCAAGCTTCCTTGGATTTGTGAACTCTAGCCCTGGCCACTGCATCTTTGACCTCGGGAGGATCACGGTACCCCACCCCAGATACTGGCTTGGTAGAGGTAGAAGCAAGCATCGTTAGAACGTCCTGGTCAATATAATCAATCTGCGTCACCGTGCCACACCAAACCCTTGGTTTCGTAGAGAACCTGCGTGCCCCTGTCCCTTTCTGAATGCCAATAGAGGCATGTAGTAGCTCATGGTCTGTGCCCAAGACGACATGCGAATCTTCATGAACAGAAAGAGAAGCTCTGGCAACCCTCGCAACCGACATGTAGTCAATGATGTGACCCTTTCGTCCAGTCTGTCTCGGTCTACTCGTCGGTGTGTGGTGCTGAGCCACCCCGGGAGGAACAAGCCCCAACCCCTTGGATGTGAGCTGGCCGAGGATCTCGTTGGCTTTCCCATCCAGCCCTGCCGGTTCGGACTTCCCATCGTCCCTCACCCATTTAATAGCCGCATTGGCATCACACTGGCAAAGCACCGGCACGTTCCCCCTGGGCGCCTTTGCGAGGAAATCGGAGACCTCCTTTTCATACTGGGTGTGTGTGCATCCCGGGGTGAAGTGAGCCGAGCCCACCCAAACAAGACCACCAGTTTGCAAGTGTTTGAGTTTGAACCACGTACCTCTGATCGTGGAGAACCTCTGTAAGACAGACCACACATCCCTGTAGAAAGCGATCCCTGTAGCGCGCCATGCGACATCAGATCGATGCGACACAATTTCAAGTGTCCCCTGTTTTTCACTCGACCAGCCAGCAGACCCTCTCGGCAGCTCTTGCAGGGTGACCAAGGAGTCTCGGTCGAGGGGAGCTTTGCTTCCGGAAATAATCGCCGCAGCAAGATCTTTGACATCACAACCACCCACATTCCATCCGAAGAAGTCGAACTGAAAGCCAGACTGTTCCACTGAAGCACTGCCTTGAGAAAGTTTGTGAGAAATCCCTGTACAATTCGGGGACTGCGCGAAGGAACTCGCCGGCCGTTCGTCTTGAGAACCAGCGAGTCGGCTTAACCGACCCTCCATACCATCCCTTTCCCTGCAATGGTGAATAGAATCCTGAATTAAACGGCCACCCAACTGGAGACGTCCCATCATGCGGTTTTCGCCTGACCAGGCATCCCAGGGGCAAGAAGCCCACTCTCAGCGGCGACACTGTTCCACCGCTTCCCTGATTTTCTTCGCCGGCCTGCCAAGCAACTTCGCGAGCAACCCCACATCAATCCACTGCTTATGGACAGAGTCCTTGTCCACCACTATCCCAGCATGGTCGTGTTTTGGCGGCACCGGCAAACGGACCGACCCAAGCATGCCGTCTGGTCCCCAGCACGTTCCTGTCTTGTACTCCATATCGAGGCTCTCTTTGGCCACCGTCTCGTCGAACGAGGCCACAACCCTTTTTATCAAGGAGGCATGTCCCGCGATAGCACGTTCTTCAGGTGTCCGCGAGTAGCTGCACCAGAGACGCGTGCCGGCTCCAGTCAAAATCTCAGTGCCCGCGAAAGAGGAGACGAAGTGGAACATCCGAGCACGTTTCTCAGCTTCACTCTCACCCTGCCGCTGGGCGATAGTCATCAGGGCGATGGATCTTCTGGGTCCCGTAGTGAAAGGGGGCGAGTCAACCGACCCTTCAAGCCCGAGAGCCCTGAAGGCCTCCGCAGCCTCCTTCAAGATAACCTGGCGACGGCTATCCCGCGGCCAGCCTCCAATGACCAACGTGTTTTTCCTGCGATCCTCATCAACGCTGGGCCCCGCAGAACCCCCAGTCCGAACAGTCTGCGCCAATTCCGCGACGGTGTTCTCCAAACGTGCCACTTTGTCCTCTAAAGCCGCATTCTGCCCAACCAGCGAAGCCACTTGACCTTCAACTTGCCCCACCCTGCTCTCCATCTTGAGCTCAAGGTCATGCACCACCTTGTCAAGCTGAACCTTCTGCGCCGCCAAAAGTTCCTGGCTCTGCTCACCGAGAAGCGCCCTGAGTTTGTCGACGTCAAGGGTCACCGCCTCAGTCCCGCGATCCTTTTTAGCAGCCGGCCTTTCAGCATCGCCCAGGCGCTCAGCTTCTCTCTTCCGCTTGGGAGACAAGTCATCCTCGATCTCTTCTGGGATAGGCACTTCACTCGCTCCTAGCCGCACCGTCCCTTTCACCCCTGGCGCCATGCCTTTGACGTGGAAGCAGCCCCGAATCGGGTAACCGAGCTCGTTCACGGGGAACAGCACCCGCCGATCTCGAAGCAGAAGCCCCGGGACAAGAGAAACCGCCGAACTCAGCGAACTGCTTCAGCCACAGCAATGCCCCAACAAGCGGGGGAAAGAAAGGGGGGAGGCCCTGAGGAAGAGCTTGAACCTTTGGCTTGAGCCAAAATGGCTTGTTAGGGTTTAGGGTTTAGGGGTTTAGGGTTTAGGGTTTAGGGTTGAGGGTTGAGGGTTGAGGGTTTAGGGTGTAGGAACTCCGTAGTACGATTGTAGTACCCCATGCCCTAAACTCTAGTATAGAAACGAGCTTTGGGTTCCACTATGTTACAATCGGGAACCACAAGGAATGGTGTTATCTCAGGAGTGACTCAGGCCCCTCCCTAAACCCTAAAACCCTAAAACCGTATACCCTTAAACCCTTAAACCCTTAAACCCTTAAACCTTAAACCCTAAACCCTAAACCCTATACCCTATACCCTTAAACCCTTAAACCCTTAAACCCTAAACCCTAACCCTAAACCCTAAACCCTGAACCCTCCCTCCCAAACCTCTCCAGGCCTCTGTGGATGTAGCTGCAGGCACGAAGGCAACCGACACCCGCGGCTCCTGCCCAGCAGGGGCTGCCAAGCTGAAGGGGTTCAGGGTTTTTGGGGTTCAGGGTTTTGGGGCTTAGGGGTTTAGGGGTTCAGGGTTTAGGGTTCAAGGGTTTAGGGGAGGGTTTAGGGTTTAGGGGTTCAGGGTTCAGGGCTTAGGGGTTTAGGGGTTCAAGGGTTTCGGGGAGGGTTTAGGGTTTAGGGGTTCAGGGTTCAGGGTTTAGGGGTTTAGGGTTCAAGAGTTTAGGG